>PISX010009448.1:0-75726 GCA_004024625.1 Mellivora capensis
TCCCTCTCCCACTGCCTCTCCCCCTGCTTGTGCTCTCTCTTTCTCTGTCAAATAAATAAATAAGATCTTAAAAAAAAAATAGAAGAACTCATTAAAGGATTTGCCAACACTCATGTGCATGCATGGGAGAGATACATACCAACATTAGAACAATTGTGACATATTATTAGTACCCAGGAGAGAAAGGGATTGGGTAGGGTATAAAGAAGACTTCATTATATTTACAACATTCTATATCCTTTTTAAAGATCTGAATTAAAAACAGTAAGTGGGAGGTGAAGAAGTAGTGGAGACAGTGAGTATAATCTACTTTTTCAAAAAGTTCAGAGGCAAAAAGTAAGAAGATTTGGTGGTGACTTTAGGAGGTTGCTGAGTTGGGAGCCCCCCCCCCCAACGTTTTTATTATGACAAAATTTTTTTTAAATATTTTGTTTATTTATTTGACAGACAGAGATCACAAGTAGGCAGAGAGGCAGGCAGAGAGTGAGAGGGAAGCAGGTTCCCTGCTGAGCAGAGAGCCCAATGCAGGGCTCCATCCCAGGACCCTGGGATCATGACCTGAGCCGAAGGCAGAGGCTTCAACCCACTGAGCCACCCAGGCGCCCCTATTATGACAAATTTTTAAACATACAGATAAGTTGAAAGAATTGTACAGTGAACATCCATGTATTCACCACCAATGTTCTACAGAGAGGATTTTGCTATATTTGGTTTATCGTGGATCTATCCATCTATCCATCCACCAACCCATCTTATTTTTTGATTACATTTCAAAGAAAGTTGCAGAGTTTGGTGCACTTCATTGGTGGGGAGCTTTTTGATTAGATGGGAGAGGTTAACACGTTAAGTTGAGGAAAGAAGCCAATGTTGAAAAAGTGTGGTTGAAAGACAAATTAAAAAAAGGGAAATGAATTGCTTTGGCCCTGAAATCGGTGAGAGGGTTTGGCTTTTGAAAAAGATGAGGGACCGCTGATCCTTATAGCTGAAGCAAAAGGTGGAGGGGTGGGGATTTTGAAGGAGGTCTTGCTCAGTGGCCTCCATTTTTCTCCTTAAAAGAGGAGGCAGAAACATTTGTTGGGAATGAGAACTGGGAGTTGACTTAGGTCTGGCGGAGAGGGACAAAGATTACCAGGTGGATTTACTGAACGGAACGGGAGAGGTAACCGACCAAAGACAAGCTAAGGGAATGATGGAGTCTCTGAGGGGCCCAACTGAGCTTGAATCTGTAGCAGCATAAGAGTCTAGAGTAGTGATTTTCTCAGCTGTTTGAGAAGGAGGAGCAGAAGAAGGCTGATCGTGGGAATGATACAGATGCTGTAGGACTGGATGCAAGAGAATGGAAGAGACTGGTGTGAATACTTCAGATGGGTACCAGCCAGGGCTTGGGACTAAGAGTCAAGGAATAAGACAAGGTGATCGATAGATTTAAATTCTCGTGAAATGGAGAAATGGTCCTTTTGCTGAGTTGCAAACTTGGAAAGACACTTTGTCCTAGCTAGGTTTGTTGCTGCCATTTCAAATGCAGAGACATAGTGCAGAAGACACGGCTAATGAATGAGCAGTCTTGTTGTAAGTCCTCTAAAAATCTCTCCTCTAGAATCATTTGGCTTTTTTTTTTCCTCAATCCTTTTTTTTTTTTTTTTTTTTTTTTTAATTTGTCAGAGAGAGGGAGAGAGAGCGAGCACAGGCAGACAGAGTGGCAGGCAGAGGCAGAGGGAGAAGCAGGCTCCCTGCCGAGCAAGGAGCCCGATATGGGACTCGATTCCAGGACGCTGGGATCATGACCTGAGCCGAAGGCAGCCGCTTAACCAACTGAGCCACCCAGGCGTCCCTTTTTTCAATCTTTTGAGGACTCTTTAGAACCACAAAGCTAAGGAAGTGATCATTTTCTTTGGCTGGGGTGAAGTAAGTTGGTGTTTCTATAGTTACTAGAAAAACACAGAAATTAATTTGCTAAAGATTATCCCCTTCGTAGATTGTGTTAGTTAATAGATGGTTGGTACTGAGTATTCCAGACAGAGCTGGATTACTCAAAAGATGTGTTTAGAACACTGGCAGAAGTAGGAGCGCACAGAAGCGCATACAACATTTTAAAGAGTTTAATGTTTGCCATTTCTAAAACAAGTTCTGTAGTGGTCATCACTGAAAAAAAAATCAGAACTTTGTTGCTCTTTCTGATACTTGACAAAAAAAATGTTTTTAATTACATGGGGTGAGGTGGGCACCTTATTATTTTCAGTCTTTAGGACCTCTAAAGGTTTTAATTAGACACTGTCAGGCACCCTTGTGGTTCCAACTGAACGTTTTTATTCTTTTTGCATTTCTGAAGTTGAATGCTGAGGTGAGGTCATTATTTTGGAGGAGTGTTTGCCAAGAAGAAATGACTGGTGGAGGTCTGTTTGTCTCTGGTCTGTTCCACTGCTTTCCCAAATGATATCGTTATTGGCTGGTTCAAATAGAGACCTTCTCTTAGGAGACATGGGTCCGGTACAAAAAAGCACTCACAAAACCCAGGAAGATTCCTAAGCTTTTCTTGTACTGGTGAAGGCCTACAATCAACGTTTTCTCATTTACACCACTCTCAAATGTTGGTGGAGGAGAGTCAGTGCTCCTTATGGAGCACTTATGCTCCTCTTTACATCAACCTCAGTTTCCCCATTTAGAATAGTCTCTTTCTGCCTGACCTGTTTCCAAATTTGACTCATGCCCTATCTTGTTTTTTTAATCCAACTTCTTTGTATCCGGAATGCAGTGAAATGAATGGCAGCCACCCAACCACTTGAGGCTGGCTGTCCTATGCTCTGGAACAAAGAGACTGAGAAAGTAAAGAAATGGTTCCTTTGAAATTCAGACCTCTGCTGGAGAATAGGGAATGTATTCTCCTTTATTGCATTAGATTTTGTTTAAGACTCGGGATGCAGGATGCTCTCTTGATGAGGGACAGACAAGGTTGAAAAGGGGAACGTACTGAGCAATGAGGAACAGCTGAGAGCTACAAAGATAGGGCTGTGCTCATGTATAAATAGAAATGTTGCTGCTACCCTGATGAATCAGACCAGATGTTTCTCTGATGTCTCTGTTTGGTCCTTTGGTTTAAAAAAAAAAAGTATAATTTTGCTAAAATTATATGTGGGGCCAGGAATGTGGCACAAATGCTTTAAGCTTAAATAATATGTAAAAGAATAAAATTACTTTACTGAAGAAACCTTTACCAACAAGAAAATAATCCATTTAGAGGACAAAAACAAGCAGGAAGCAAGCAATCTGTTGATGGGGTTGATGCATTGGGATTCCCATCCTTCCTCTGTTACTCATTGGGTGACCTTGGGCAAGTCATGTCATTTTCCTGGGTCTAAGTGTGTTTCTCTCTCTCTCTTTTTTTAATGGGTGGGGCAGGGGAGAGTG
Source organism: Mellivora capensis (assembly GCA_004024625.1). NCBI lineage: Eukaryota > Metazoa > Chordata > Mammalia > Carnivora > Mustelidae > Mellivora > Mellivora capensis. The sequence continues at coordinate 3,406 of PISX010009448.1, forward strand.
GGGGTTGCATGTCTGGGATCACTGAGTTGATTTTTTTTTTTTTTTTTTTGTAGCCCCAAACATTTATGAACCCAGCCAGGTTTTCTTTTTCAGTTTAATTTCTTGCTTCCTGGCTTCTGGTTTCATTGAGGGGTTAATATGTGAAAGACACTGTGGAGGATGAACATGAATAATGCAAGCCCTCTGCCCTCTAGATGCTTATGACCTAACAGCAGATATCAGAGTTACACGGAGGACTGTACCATAATGTATCCATAAGTGGTTCCAGCAGACAGACAAGAACAAATGCCATGGGAACTCAGAGGGGGCAGAGACCATCGCCAGTTTGGAGGACAGGAAATGACTTGCTGAAAGAGGACACTGGCATTAACCTGAGGAGTGGGGGAAGGGGAGCTTGAAGGTTGGCAAGTTTTTAGCAGGCAGAGATGGAGGAAAGGACACTCCTGATATCAGAAACAAGGAGAGGCAAGGAGCAAAGAAAGTGCTGGATATATTTGGGGCATAGTAAGCCATTGGGTTGACTGGACACAGGCAATGGGGCAGGTAGCGATGGTGGCTTGGGACCATATTTGGTAGGCCCTTTTAATCTTGTAGAACATATGATTTTATTTGATAGGTAGCAGGGAGCTGTTTTTTGAGATTGGATGTGATCTGGTCCGAACTGTGCTTTAGGATAATTCACTTTCTGCAGAGTGTAGAATAAACTGGAGGTAGAAAGGCCTCAGGGGAAGGAGGACAACTAAAAAGTTACTGCTTTTAGCACGGTGAAAGCTAACCTGGCCGGAGCTAGAATGGTGTCACCAGAAGCAGAAAGCAGGGGTTGGTTGGGTTTATGCTAGGGTGGAGGAGAAGACTGAAAGGTAACTCCATGTTCAAGCCAAGTCTGAGGTAGAACCTACCAGTTCCACTGAACATACAAAGGAAATTCATGAAGGGAAGGGTGTTTGGGTCTAGGACAGGGGGAGGGAGTTCACCTTCCATGCGCTGAGTCTGAAGTACAGGAAGCATATCTTACTGGAGGTGTTCAGCATTTACAGACTCCTGACCCGTCCTCAGTCCAGGGGCTGGAGCTAGGGATGGAGATCTTAAAGTCAACACTATCCAAGTGAAAGTTGAAAGCGCAGAAGTGAATAGATGACCAGAGAATTGGAGACGGAGGCAGGAGCAAGACGAAGGTGGACAACAGAATCTCAAGAAATGTCTAAATTCTTCCCTTATGATGAACTGGGCATGGTCAGTGTTATAGTGTGCAATTGGAAGAGTGCTGCATCGTTGTGGCCAACGGGAAAGAGAATATTGGAAGGGAGCTGCTGGTGAACCACACTTTATTTTTTAATTTTTATTATTTTTTTAAAGATTTTATTTATTAATCTGACAGGTCACAAGCAGGCAGAGAGGCAGGCAGAGAGAGCAGAAGGGAAGCAGGCTCCCCGCTGAGCAGAGAGCCGGACTCAGGGCTCCATCCTCTGGGATCATGACCTGAGCCGAAGGCAGAGGCTTTAACCCACTGAGCCACCCAGGCGCCCCCGAACCACACTTTAAATGTTGCGTTAGTGCTTGGGGGATTAGCGGCTTCGGAGTCGTGTCTAGAGAGCCTAAAAGGGACCGGCTATAAGAAAATAGTTAAGAGCATTTGTGATGAGGGAATGTGTGTTTTCTGACAGGTGAAAAGAGGAGAAAACTGGATGCGCACCTGGTCCTCAGTTTGTGAGAGCCAAGGTCCAAATCTCTGTCTCTCCTTAATATGGGCATCTTTCAAATGTATCGAAAATTCTCATTATGCTACTTCACTTTTATGAAGGACCTACATTAGTACCTGTTTTCACTGACCTAAGGAAATCTGATAAGGATTTTCACTGTATGAAAAAAGGAGAAAAGCAAAAATAACGCTCAGCATTTGCAGTAAGCCCAGATACAGGCAGTGTGTGCCCTGACCAGAGAATGGTGCCCCCAAGCTCCTTCTCCTGGAACTACATTTAGCATCCCAGCGTGGAGCCACCATAGCTTTGAACAGTCTGTGACCTTATCTTGATTTATTTTGTGCATCCTTTAGCAAGATGGGTCCTAAGTATCAGAAAAGCCCAAGAGGTTATTTTTTGGGTCTGGGAATGCTCAAAAAATTTTCCATTTAATCGCCAGTAAGTGCTTCTTTGCTTTATGTCATTTCAGTTTATGAAAGCTTTCATAGGTATACTCTACTTTAGGATAGGAACAGGAAGCCTGGATTGGTAATATGTACTCTGAACCCAAGGCCTCTTTCTTTCTTCTGAAAACCTCAACCTTTGTTTTTCAGCCTATTACTTAGGGGAATTTATTAGTTTTTTCTCCTCCACATTTCCCCAATTTTAGTTCCCACTTGTCCTGGGGCTTCGATTTGATTCTTGGAAATGAGTTCCAATGACAATAAATATGGAGATGACCTCTGAGAGCTTAGTGTCTGAAACTCTAGAGGGAGGAAAAGGAGGAGGGGGTAGGGCAGGCTGGGAAATGAGACTTTAGCTCTATTGTAGTTCACACACAAAGGCCTGTTTGCAAACTACAATGTAAACTAAGACTTTATCAGCCAAGGATTTATGTTCACATTAAGATCTGGGATTACACCAGGGAGATACCACTGGTATAAATCTTAGTAGGAGGAACTGCTTTCCCGCAATGCAGATTGGCTTGTCATTTGTGTTCGTTTTTTCTCCAATATTTTCTTTAAGTGACAATAATTTGTTTTTTAAGATTATTTATTTATTTGAAAGAGAGAGAGACAGTGAGAGAGCACAAGCAGGGGTGAGGAGCCCAGGGAGAGGGAGCAGCAGACGCCCTGCTGAGCAGGGAACCCAATACAGGGCTCCATCCCAGGACCCAGAGATCATGACCTGAGCTGAAGGCAGAGGCTTAACTGACTGAGCCACCCAGGCACCCCTTAAGTGATAATAATTTGCAAAAACCATGGAATATTTGCTTTTGGCCCCATAACTTTTAGGACAGCTCTACTCACTCAGGGTGGTGGTGGGACAGATAAAAACCTTAAGGAATCCAGATCCATCAATGAATTAAAAGTTTAGGAGATTAGGGTTTTAATCTGTCTACTATTTTACTATAGGTAGGTTGCTTAATAGAATTCTATGCTTCAATTTTTTTCATTGGCTCAATGATGATTTAAAAAATACTGGTTCTGGGGCACCTGGGTGGCTCAGTGGGTTAAAGCCTCTGCCTTCAGCTCAGGTCATGATCCCAGGGTCCTGGGATCAAGCCCCACTTTGGGCTCTCTGCTCAGCAGGGAGCCTGCTTCTTCATCTCTCTCTGCCTACTTGTGATCTCTGTCAAATAAATAAAAAATAAAAACTTAAAAAAAATACTGGTTCTGCTAATCTCAGAGAACTATTGTTCAGGTTGTGAACTATTTTCTCTTTAAGTTATAAACATTAGATAAATTCCAGACATACTATTACTTAAGCAATTAGATAATCACTGCAGCTAGTCTGGGGGCAGGACAGGGAGGTGAAGCAGGGACTGGGGATTTGGAAAGTCTAGATGAAGAAAGTAGGATTACTGAGAGCTTTTTCTTTAGCTCAACAATGGATGATGCCACAAGAGAATAAGCTCGAGGAAAAAAACCTCTGTGAATGTTTCATACACCACTCCTAATGCTGCTTTGAGATAATTACTTGGCTAAATAAATTCCTTACATATTGACTAATAAAGAGTGCTCAAATTTGTACACCTGATGCCCATTATCCACCTGCTCTCTGACTTCTGTTACCATGACTTCAGCAGTAGTTTAGTATAAATAAAAAATGCGCTAGCTCTGTTTAGTGCCGGGCCCTATAATCTCCTAGCTTCGATACCTTCCCATTCCACTCCAGCACTGAACAATATGATTTAGACTTGGAAGTCTGACTATGGAGTCAGATAGTAAGAAATCGGGGTTTTAGATACCAGAAATGATCACTTCAATGCATCACCAAACCATGCATCAACAAGCTCAGTTACAAAAGTTTCTTGAGGAACAAAGTTGAAATAGGCATCATCATTGAGACACTGCAGACCTATCTATACTGGTAGTTGATCTGTCAGGTAACATGGCTGTTTCTCAGTTTCCTCAACCATTAAACAAAAGGCAGAATGAGATTATCTTGAAGGTCACTTCCTGCTTTGAAATCCTATTTCCCTAAACAGTTTGGAGAAAATTACAAAATGCATCCTTAGAGCTCTTGATAAGCCCAAACAACATACCAGGATACCACAAGACCAGAAAACAAAAGTATCCCCTTGTAGACCAGTCTCTGTGCAAAGTAGGAAGAAATGGGGTGGGGAGGGGATGCCCCTCATGTACTAAACCAAAAGCACCATATACTTGTGGAACTCCTCCATTTCAAGCAGCATGTTCCGGAAACATTGTTGGAGACCTACTATGTGCGAGGCACTGTTTAAGTTGTTAGTTTTCGGTTTAAAAATTATTACTACTTTGCCAGCAATCTTTTTAACCTGAACTAGTGAATACCGCCTTGGGTGGGCAGAAAAATCAAAGCCAAGGTCAAGGGAGACAGTCTCCAAATAGACCAAAAATAAAACGCTTGTGATATCATTAGAGGAAAAAAAGCCAAGATAATTGCACAAAGATCAAAGGCAAAAGAAAGAGAAACATGTTTGGTTAATACTGGGCTTTTGAGCATTTCTTGTGCTCGCGAGGCCCGTCTATCCATCCACACCACACTTCGTAACCATGCTATTCTAAACCGATGACAAGTCCAGCTTCGGCGCGGACAGGGCGCAAGGCGCAGATCCCACAATCCAGACCCCGCTGCCAAGTCTCTCCTCTGGGAAGGAAGGAGGCGTTTCCCTTTGGGCAACTGTAAAATAAAGCAGCCTCTCTAATCTCTTCCTCCAGTAAGAACGAAATGTCGGTCCAAATAAATGAATACATAAATAACTGCATGAAGGGAAAGCGGTGGAAAGAGGGGAAGGGAAGCTCTTTTCCTTTCTTTTCAAATTTCCCGCACCCCTTCTCCTCCCCGCCTCCCCACGCAGTCCCGGCTTTTGCTGCAGCTCGGGAGACCCGTACTGCGCGCTGCTGGGCGGTCGGGTAGAGGGTCCTTAGAAAGTAGGCGGGAATGGCCAGATGAATAATTCGGTGTCCGATTTTTCCTGCCTTTGGTGGCAGTTCCTCCTCCGCTTGGTTACTCGATTGCACACGCGGCCCAGCCCTCGGCCCTCGATTGCTCCGGCCTATCACCCTGGGATGCCGCCTGCCGCCGCCGCGGCTGCCGGGCTTGTGGGATCGGTGGCGGAGCCGGAGCCGCGGCGGGAGTCGTGGCCTGAGAGTTAGGGGGGCGGGCCGGCTCATTCCTGGGGTGGGGGCCGAGGACTGGCGGGCGAGAACCCGGGGCCACCGCCCCCCTTCCCTGAGGGAGCGGACACTCCGAGGCTCTGAGGCGGCGGCGGCGGCGGCGGGAGCCGGTCAGAGGGGGCGGCCCCTGGCGGCGACGCCCCCAGCCCTGCCCTGCCCGGCCCCACTCCATCCCCCGCTCCCAGCTCCAGCCGGGTCTGGCCGCTAGAGACGCCGGCGGGGGTTGAGGAAGGCGGCTCCGCGGGGGCAGGCGGGCGAGCCGCCCCTCCCGGGTCCTTCCACGTCCCCTCCCGGGAGGGACCCACACCTGAGCCCGGACTCACCCCCGGCCGGGGCCACGCTGGATCCGCCTCCCGGCCTGGGTCCCGCCCGCCGGCTGCAGGTGGGCTGCAGCGCCCGAGCCGCGCGCAGTGGGCGGCGGGGAAGGAGGTGATCCGCGTTGGTGCCGGCTGCCGCTCCGGTCCTTGCCCCCGCCGCTGCGCTCTCCTCCTCCCCTTCCCGCAGGCCGGGCGCGGAGTCGCGCGCCCGCCCCGCCGCCGCCTTGTCCCTCCGGGGCACCATGGAGCTCTCCCCGTCGTCCGGAGGAGCCGCGGAGGCGCTGTCCTGGCCGGAGATGTTCCCAGGACTGGAGTCGGACTCGCCGCTACCCCCGGAGGAGCTGGAAGCGGTTGTCCCAGTCGGTGGGGCCGTGGCTGGTGGCATGTTGGATCGGATCCTTCTGGAGTCCGTGTGTCAGCAACAGAGCTGGGTGCGGGTGTACGGTAAGGACCACAGGCCATCCTTAGAGGCTGGTGTTTTTGCTCTGGCTGAAATTCATCCCTAGTCTCTAGTCCTATTCTCAGCCCCCATCCTTCCTGGGTCAGTTTCCCACATTGCTTTTTGTTCTGGCGTGCGTTTCTGACAAGTTTCTCCAGACTAGCGCTTGAGCCGAGAGGTGTCATCCAGTACGGTCTTTGGACCTTTTCAGACACCTGCAGGAAGTTTAAGGTAGAGTTGAGCTATGCAGACTTCATAATTGGGTGATAACTGCGAGGGAACTGTCAGCCGATTTCAAGGAGGTCTGATGGAACACACCGTGAAATTCAGCGAACAGTTTCATTTCTTTTTCTTGAGTGAGGCAAGGCTGGAAACCCAAGATACTATGAAATAGCTTAGCAGTGGATAAGATTATAAAATAAAATAGAATAACAAAAAATATTTATTTGGTGGGAACAGACTACTCTATAACCTCTTTCTGAACCTCATTCTCCCAAAGGCAACCACTTAGTCCAAGGGGTGTGGATTGTGTCAGATTGCACTATTGTTTCTGGTTCTCTTTGTAAAGTGACTGGGTTGCTACTCAGCAAGTTAAAAGTGATGAACACACTAAAACTTTCCCTTTCTGCATTCCTAGTAACCACCTCTTTAATTAAAACTGAATGATGAGATTCTATTAGGGTGAGCCTTGTGGCAGCATTAAACCCATGCTGGTTTGGAAAACTCATAGCCCAAGGATTTATAGCCTGGAATTCAGGACTGAGCTGTGGCTTTGCAAAATATTAAAACGTCAAGATGTTTATCACTTAGCTCACGTGAACACAAGACATTAGTGATGTGGCTGAATATAAAGAGGGCAAATTTGAAGCACCTGGGATCAAAGACAAGGTTAACATGTTATCCTCCAGTCATGTGCAATCTAAGCCTGTAGCGATCACGTACATTATGCTTTTTTTCTTCATCCTTCAGAAGAGGGTATGTTTTTACTATTCAGGAGTGATCAAGATTTAGAAGTTATCTCTCTAGATAGTTCATTTCAAGACTTCAAGCCCATCACTACCAGAAAGATCACAGAACAAGGAATCCACATATTTGAGGTTTTGTCTTGGTTCTGACAATAAAGTGGCTATGTGATTTGGGATCACTTTTTTTTTAACCTCTGATTCTTCATCTGTAAAATGAATGAATTGGATTAAATAATCTCTTAATGGCTCTTTCAGTTATAAAAATCCTATAGGTCTTATAACCAGTTCTTAAGGATTTATATATGTACCACTTTATATTTTGGAGGGTTTATACATGGTTTTTTTATGTTATTCTAAGTACACGAAAGAATTAAAGCAAAGAAGTAGGAGGTTTTACTTTTATACATGGTTTTTTTTTATGTTATTCTAAGTACACGAAAGAATTAAAACAAAGAAGTAGGAGATGATGCAAGGTCACCCAATTCATTCTCAGCAAATTAAAAACTTTAGTGCCTGATTTTCCATCCACCTGCTGGTCCCACTTATCTGATAGCTTATAGCAAAGGTTGATGAGAACCTGCAAATAAGCTTGAATTAGAGTATATTGTAGTTACATTTTCCCATTGTATCCTCCTTTTTATCCTTACGTACTTCTTTGGCACATTGTTTGTTATATACAGTTAGAGGTAGGGCTATGTTACTGCAAAAATATATGATAATTTGGTATTTCAGTGTCCAAAACTATTTTGTCTGCGTATTCCAGACCTAGCATAAATTATTGTTTTTGCGTGAAACCCATAAAAATATATGCATGTTTTTGTTGTCCATTTTTAGGGGTAGATTTGTGTTGGGGAGGATGTGTGTATATACACACAAAAATATGTGGATATTCTTAAGTGTGTATGGATAAGTATACATACATATATTCTCTACTCATACGTACTGTGCGTTTCAGTGTCAAGTTGCAGACTTTCCAGTGCATTGTAACTTTTTTGTCTTCCCTATCAATAACCAGATGTTGTTTTTATTTACTGTTTACTTTCCTTCCTCTAAGGAAGCTCATCCTGGATACTACTTTGTTGCTTCAGTTTGATGTAAATATTCCAAAACTATCTGAACGGTTCTTGACTTTTCTGTGTCCTTAGCTAGTTTTTAAGTTGCCTATTGCATAATTCTTTGAAAAGCTTTGAAGTAAAAATAATTGAATGTAGAAAATCAGTTTGGAAAACACTAGTTCATTTTTTTTTTTCTTGTTTACTTGTTTGTTTTGTGTGTTCAAATTCTGATTGTTTTGGAATGTTTAGGTTCTTCTGCACAATTTAAGCCAACTTTGATGAGTGTAGTCTAATGTTTTTAAAAGAAATTCAGAAACTGGGAACCTAATCTAGAGTATACAACTGGGAATCGAGAACCGGGGTTTTCATTCTCTCTTTGCCACAAATTAGTTGTCTAACTTTGGCTAAGTAATTTTGACTCTGTGGCTCTAGGTTTCTACATAAATGGAGAATCTGGACTAATTGGTATCTGTGGTCCATTTTAACTGTGGAGTTGTCTGATTCTGTGGCCTGCCCTATTATTTCACCTATAACTTGGCCTTCCAATTCCAGACTGACTCTTGGGGACAGGCAAGGCCTTAATGAGTTTAAATCATGATTGTCAGGGGCTTCTGGGGAATACTTTTATCGAAAGGTCAGTGAACTTAGTTGTGAAAGCAGGAATGTTGAGGGCAGATGTATATTTGTTTGGAATGTTTTGACAAGATAGGAAAGTGGGGGAAATGGGGATCTTGCTCAGGTGAAGCTTATTCAGTTTTAAGTACTAGCCTGAAATAGCCATGTGGATTTAAAAGGGTACAAAGTAAGGAGCTGTATTAAGTGCTTCTGGCTTCTGGCTATGATATGATTCACATCCTCTACCATATACTTATGTTTGAAATCAACTTCCAAATAAACGGCAATAACAACCCCTCCCTCCAACCTGAATACCTTAACAGAAACTTTGGGAAATAACATTTTATTAGTTTGCCTCATGAAATTCGAAGACTAGGCCCTGTTTTGAGCTTGTTATTGACTATTTTGTTGATAATACATATATTCGGAGTTCTGTGTATTGCCAGGATTGGAAAACTTTTTCTGGAATTTGTCAGAGCTTTATAATAGGTAGATGTATATTTAAAACACATGCCTATCTTTGAGACATAGCTAAGGAGAAAATATGCTGTCCTATCCTTCATTTTCTTTTAGTTGTAAAATGCTTCATTTGTTTCATTACAGTTTTATAATAAGTCGTGCCCATGCCCTGTCAAGACTATAAAATGTTTGATACCAGGAAGTCTGTCTTGTTTGTCTCTGTATTCCTGTCTTGCCACCCCCTTCATTGTCACCGTGTCTAGCAGATTGGTACCTTGCTCATAGTGTCTGTTGAATGTTGAGCCATGTGTCCTTTGACCATCCAGATCTCAACCTGACTGATTGTATGGGTGGCAGAGTAGCTTAAACAAAGGCATGCCACAAACAGCTAAATATGGATGCAGAATCCAAGAGCATCAAATGCAGAACATTTTTCAGATATTTATAGCCTCAAAGCAAAGTCAATTGGCTGAAAAAGCACAGCCGCCTAGCAAAAGGAAACGGGAGCGGCAAAGCCAGCCTCACTGTCTGTGCTTTCTGGTAAACAATGAGAACATTAAAATTAACTACTTTACCATGAATGGATGGCGAGTGCAGGACACTGGGAGAAATTGAAGATATCGGTCTCTGGTAGCGACTGCATTGGAGCTTTGTACCCATCAGCACAACAGGTCTACAAGTGTATGCACAGATGTACCCTCAGATAGCTAGAGGGGAAATACAGTTATCACACTAAAGTGCTCACCAAGAAATCATATGGTTTTGATTTTAATAGTGTAAGTAGGACTTATCTAAAATATTCACTTAATAAAATAAATAACATCAGCATTATTGCTTATCATTAAGCTAGTATATAGCTTATTGTTTATTGACTGATAGGGATCTGCTTGAAATTTTCTGAAGGCTGGTACTATTTCAGTAAGCAGAACAGAAAAAGAATTAATCATACTGCGTCATATACCATATAATTCTGGAAATGTGACAATGAGAATTTGGTAAGAATTTCTCATGAACTCGTTATGAGTTGATGGGGAGCAGTTTTCCTTGTTTATAGTAAATAGTTTTGCTTATGTTTCATGAATTAGGACAAAGAATAAGATATGTTTCATTGCATTTTTAGAGAATATGCCTTTATATTTACTTAAAACATTGTAACCAGTAACAAGTCCAGAAAGTTGTTTCCTTTTGGTCTAGTATGAATTAGATATCACTAATTCACTGGCCTTATAAGGAATGTTCTTAACATAATTAACTTTGAATATTCTCAGTGAATCACTCATTCTTACATATCTTAAATATGTACTCCATGCTTGACTTTTTTTGTGTGTTAGTGTGTGGTGAATGAAATTGTTCAAGTTTTGTCTGCTCTAGCTGACTGCTTTAAGAATATCAGTGAATGTGTACTGAGTGCATCCCAAAACATGTTCGTGTTACTTAAGTGTTTTAATTTCCTCAAATACTATTAATTGAACTTTTATAATGATTATTAATATTTTAACAATTCTTGGGATTATAAGCTTGAGTTCAGTACTTAGGATGTGACATTAGCTTTGAATGCTGATGTTAATTTCCCAATATATTTTATGTATATTAGGTGTAGATAGTTCACTGAAACGAGAGAATTATCAAGAATGCCTAGGAATATACTGTTTATTTTAAATTACATTGATTTCATATAGCCCCCCCTTTTTTCCTTTGAGAGAAAATTTGTATATCTCATTTAAATTTTGTGTTCTTTTAGTGTTAGAGATATGGACAATTTCCTTTATCATATCATAGTATTTTTGTACCCTCTGTCATGTTGGTTTGTTGCTATGCTATTTCATTTTCAAAGAATGAATATATATTTTTATATATATATATATTTTTTTTGTCAGAGAGAGAGGGAGAGAGAGAGAGCGAGTGAGCACAGGCAGACAGAGTGGCAGGCAGAGGCAGAGGGAGAAGCAGGCTCCCTGCCGAGCAAGGAGCCCGATGTGGGACTCGATCCCAGGACGCTGGGATCATGACCTGAGCCGAAGGCAGCTGCTTAACCAACTGAGCCACCCAGGCGTCCCTCAAAGAATGAAAATATTTTTGAAGAATAGAACTATACAATTATAATCTCTTTTCCATAATCATTAAGACTAGAGTATTTCAGAATTTAAATTTTTTTTGATTGTAGAAAAATGATATATATACAGTGACATAACCCCCTTAGTGGGGTCTGGAAAAACATCCAGGAAGCAATCATATTAATATTCCTATGGTTAAGTAAAAATCCAAACTAAGTATGGTATAAGACTATAAATAGTTTTATGTCAGTGAAGGTCACATTTTACTGCTAAACAAGTTATGAAGAAAGTGTTTTTTTTTTTTTAGAAGATTTATTTATTTGACAGAGATCATAAATAGGCAGAGAGGCAGGCAGAGAGGGTGGGGGGAAGCAGGCTCCCTGCTGAGCAGAGAGCCAGTTCCATCCCAGGACCCTGGGATCATGACCTGAGCCGAAACCAGGGGCTTTAACCCACTGAGCCACCCAGGTGCCCCAAGAAAGTGATTTCAGAGCTTTTCGGATTTAGGAATTATAGGTATGGAATTGATATGTACAAATTTTCTGACATAAATAATGCAAAGTTCTAGAATGCACCTGTTTTGAGAATAGTTCACTTACAAGGAGTGCCTTTATCTTTTCTACATCATAAAATTCAGTGCATGTACTTTAAAAAAAAATGATGTACAATTGTGTCTCATTATTTTGAATGAAATAAATTTCTCTGATTTGCTAAGAAAAAAAAGGAATTCACATGACCAAGCAAGTAGGTTTTACTGAGATTACTAAGGAAGTGGTGGCAAGGCAGTGGTTTCTAATGCTTTCTTTCATTAGAAAGAAGGATGAGGTAAGTTGAACCAGAGGGTTTATGTAATTGTTCTTTGCAGTTGCTCTTTTCAGTAGCACAGAGTGATTTGATCACCTTTTAAAGTAGGTGAGCCACAAAAAAGCATTCAACTAATGCCTGAGTTAATCCAGAAAAAATTCAGTTGTCTGCTCCCTAGTCCCTCCCTATTGTAATAACTTTTAAGTAACAAGAGAGGTGTTTGGTCTTGTTAACCAGGAGGAGGAGTTTGAAGTGTGCTGAGGGCACTACTGAAATTGCTTCACCCTGTCTTGGCAGAGGGATAATTGCTCTCTGATGTTTGTAAAAACATCTTTTTTCCCAAAGGCTATCAAGTGCTTTGCAAGACCTGTAGGTAGAGAACCCTTTACAAATTTAATGTAGCTTATTTTCTAATGAGAAGGCAGCCATCAGGAAGTACCTGATATGCAAGAGGTAGAAAAGAAGATATGCTGAGGTCCAGGTAGTAAAGTAGTGTCTGTCATGGGTCTACTGTAAACAAAAGAAATAAAAATTGAACGCTTCAAGGCATGACAAAATTTCATTTGCTGGGGTGTAATACGAAGGTTATCATCTTTCTTATCTCTATAGTAGGTTTGGATGTTAGAGGAGTCTGAGTTTTGCCTTCCCACCAAGTGTTAGTTACATTCATTAGTTGCCTGGGTCTTCTTTGCTCTAAGGAGTCCAATGTAGAATGTAAGATTGCATTCTTATGCCTCCATAAATTGTCTTCAACATTGCTTAAGTTCTGTTCCCATTGTGTCATTTTTAGTGGGCTTTCTAAAAGTACCCCTTACTCAACTCCCAAGTCTAAAAGATAGGTAATACTTGCAGATACTGTTCGGGAGAGCAAAAATTTACAAAGGAAAATATTTGACATAAGGCAGGAAAACAAAATTCAAAAGAATAGTGTAGAAAGTTAAAAAGAAACTTTAAAGTTGATAGTCCTAAATATTTTCAAACAATCCTTTAAGTTACCTCATTAAGGAAACTGAATCAGGAAGTTTAGTTTGTTCCCAAAATTGGAGACAAATTCCACAGTTTGTCAGGATTAGAATTCTAACCTCAGATTCCTCAGCCTCCTGTTTTAGCTTCTAGATCTTAGTGCTTTCCCTTAAGGGAGATGGCCTTTCAAAGCTGAAGGTCAGGAGAACATGACAGTGAGAAATACCAGATTGTTAGTTTCACAATCTTTAAGGGAAATGCTGGAAGTACCATTACCTAGGTAACAGAAAACAAAAATGGACAAAACATCCAGGAAGGAGGATGAGAATAATCTCATAGTGTGATTCTTAAGAAGTAGAGCAGAGGGCAGGTTAGATATTTTTCATCTCTAAATTTTTTATCCATAAATTCTTTATTCTGTAATTGGAAATTTGAATATTTCATTTATGATGCTTAGAAACCCGGATAATACCTAATAAATTTCTGTCTTGTATTTTAATTTCTGACTTCTCTGATTCATATCATTGAAAAATTAATACCCTTTTTCTTATGAATATGGTAGTGCTTAATGTAAAGAATTTGAATTATAGGAAAATCCAAAGAAAATTAAAGTGACCTGTAATTACACCTTTCAGAGATAACTATTTTTTAATATTTTGTTGTATTTTATCCTTGTCTTTTCTATGCAAAAATGTACTTTTTTTTTTTTTTAAAGATTTTATTCATTTATTTGACAGAGCAAGAAGTCACAAGTAGGCAGAGAGGCAGGCAGAGAGAGAGGGGGAAGCAGGCTCCCCGCTGAGCAGAGCCTATGTGGTGCTAGATCCCAGGACCCTGAGATCATGACCCGAGCTGAAGGCAGAGGCTTAACCAACTGAGCCACCCAGGCACCCTGCAAAATGTACTTTTTTGTATGTATTTGCTGTCATATTGAATATACTTTAAATCCTGCCTTGTTTCTAACAGTGTATTTTCTTAGGCTTTTAAAAATGTTTAAAACTTTTTCAAATATATTTTTGTTTTTAAATTTAATTAAAAAAATATATATGTGCTGCCGAAGTGAGCACTAATTAAAAATACAGATAAACATTTCCATCGTTCAATATTCAAAAGATATAAAAGGATATTCTGTGAGGCCTTTCTCCTCCTGCGTACCCTTTACTTACCATCTGGCAGGCAATCATTGTTCACTCCACACAATCAATAAATGTTTGAAATTCTTATGTATCCTCCCATACCTATTCCCTGCCCAGAGAAACAGATAAGTAGATGGATATGTAAAAACTCCACCAGGGGGGCTCCTGGCTCAGTCCTTAAGCGTCTGCCTTCAGCTCAGGTTATGATCCCAGGGTCCTGTTCTAGTCCCACATCAGGCTCCCTGCTTGTATCTGGCTCCCTGCTCTGTGGGAAGCCTTTTTCTCCGATTTCCATTCCCCTTGCTTGTATTCCCTCTCTCACTGTCTCTCTCTCTGTCAAATAAATAAATAAAATATTAAAAAAAAACCAAAAAAAACAAAACTCCACGAAGAGTGGGGTCCAAGAAATTTCGTTCTCAAAAATGCAAGGTCATGTTTTTTTCGAGGTTAATGAATGGACTGGAGCAGGCCCTCAAAGGAAGTTGGCTGGGAGTTCTGGGGGTCTGGAGCCAGTTGTTAATTGCTTTATGTCTGAATTGATATTATTATATTTTTTACTGTGTATGTATTGCTTTTTTCTCCCTTTTTACATAAATGATAACCCATTATAGGAATTTATCTGCACCTTGTGTTATTCCTGCCTCACATCCCCTCTCTGTGCATTTACTAATATATTTTTGACATAGTTTCCTGTCAGTTTGTAAAGCAGTTCCTCATTCTTTTTGTGGCTGCATAATGCCTGAATGAATCATAATTTATTTAACCAGTCTTCAAGTTTTGCTGGTACAAGTGATAATGCAGTGAATAATCTTGAATATAAGCCATTATGCTTGTGTATGAATGTTTTTGTAAGAAAAATTCATAGAATCGATAGGTCAAAGATATGTCTACTTGTAGTTTTGAAAGATATTCCCAAATTGCTCTTGTTGTAGGTTGTAACTATATTTCGCCAACAGTGTATGAGAGTGCCTCTCTCTCTACACATAGGGAATTATCAAGAATTTTTGAATATGACAGCCTAATTGATAAAAATAGATTTAGTTTAATTTTTCATTTCTCTTACATTGAATATCTTACAGAGCCATTTAAATATGTCCTTTTCTGCGAGTTATATATATCTTCTGCCCATTTTTATTGGGTTGTTGGATCTTTTTCCTAGTGATGTGTAGGAACTTCTTATTAAATAAGGAGGCTTTTATCTGTAATGAATTGCCAGTATTTTCATTTGTCTTTTCTTTCCCTCTCTATAAGAAAGTTATTTTCATGCAGTTGAATGTATCCACCTTGTCTTCTATAGCTTTTTGTTTTTACGTTATAGTTAGTATGGCCCGTCCTCTTCCGAGGTTATAAAATAATTCTTCATGGTTTATGAAGTACTTCTTTGTTTTCATTTTTTATACTTAAATCTTTGATACATTTGGAATTCATCCTGCTATAAGGTATGAGATATAGATACAATTTAAGATGACTTCTCTGTCCTTTGATAGGGACACCTGGGTGGCTCAGTGGGTTAATCCTCTACCTTCGGCTCGGGTCATGATCTCAGGGTCCTGGGATCGAGTCCTGCATCAGGCTCTCTGCTCAGCGGGAAGCCTTCTTCCCCCCCTTCTCTCTCTCTGCCTGCCTCTCTGCCTACTTGTGATCTCTCTCTGTCAAATGAATTAAAAAAAAAAAAGTCTGTCCTTTGATAGACTACCATTTATATTTTAGTTTCTTTCAAGATTTTCTACTCTATTCTATTGGTCTGTCTATACTGATGTGTCAGTATCACACACTGTTTTATTACTAAGCCTTTATAATATGAAAATATTATTTGTTAATGAGTATAATTTAACATAACTTATTTAACCATTATCCTATTTTAGACCTTAACATTTTCCCAAATTTTATATTAATAGTCTACTCATTGTCTTTTTGTACAAGTCTTTATTTTTTTTAAAAAAGATTATTTATTTATTTATTTGACAGACTGAGATCACAAGTAGGCAGAGAAGCAGGCAGAGAGAGAGGAAGGGAAGCAGGCTCCCCGCTAAGCAGAGAGCCTGATGGGGGGCTTGATCCCAGGACCTTGGGATCATGACCTGAGCCGAAGGCAGAGGCTTTAACCCACTGAGCCACCCAGGCGCCCCTATGTACAAGTCTTTAAATTGAATTTCTTTTTTTTGTTTTTTGTTTTAAAGATTTTATTTATTTATTTGACAGAGAGAGATCTCAAGTAGGCAGAGAGGCAGGCAGAGAGAGAAGGGGAAGCAGGCTCCCCGCCGAGCAGAGAGCCCCATGCGGGGCTCCATCCCAGGACCCCGAGATCGTGACCTGAGCTGAAGGCAGAGGCTTTATAACCCACTGAGCCACCCAGGCGCCCCTGTGTACAAGTCTTTAAATTGAATTTCTGACTGTCTCCTTAGACTGAATTCCTAGAAGAGTATGTTTTTAAAGGCCCAAGACTTGGTGCCAAATTGGTGTGACCTTCCTGGAAAGCAATTCCTACCACAAATATATGAAATTATGGCTTAATAATTTAAATCCTACTTCTGTATTGCTACTTTTAACATATTGAAGTATTTTTACATAGATGTCGTGTAGTGCCTCAAGCATTGTTTTAGCATGTATTAAAAGCCCTCAGAATTCTAATGGTAATAACACTGCCTTAAAAAAATGGAGTTTTTTTTCCCAGTGGTATTCCTTTTCATTAATGCTATATTTCCGAAAGGAAGAGGGAAGAGCATGAGTATAGAGTTGAAGCAGTTGGTCGGCTAAGGGTCAAATCAATGATTGTGGCTTTATTTATACTATGTTAGGCTCCAACTGAAATAACCTGACATAGACACATAATGGTTCAAATACTCTAAGAACATAGTCGCTGGCTTTCATCTCAGCTCTTGGTGTCCTCCTTCTTTTCTTTGTTTCTCAGAGTATTAAGAAGGAAGTGACATTCATGAAAATTCTTTTGAACATGGTTTGAATATATAAATTCACTTAGTTTTAGCTGGATGAATGACTACGGTATATGTTTTATATAGTACTGTGTTAAGGACTGAAGTTTTAGCATGGGTTTAATTTAGGTATTGTTATGCCCCAAAAATGGGTCCGTGATTAAAGGAGCAAGACTGATATAAAGTGAAGGTCAAGCAAACCTTTATTTCTCACCAAGCATCAAGAATCTAACCGAACGTTCGGGAACGCACCTCTTACAAGAGAGGGTGACCCTTTTCTGTTTCACAGACTAGCTTTTAAGGGCAAAGGCCATGCGGTTGGGCCTGGCCACGCACAGGTGGCCAATGAGACTGTAACACACAGAGAAAGCTGCACAGTGATGCTAGGTGACCAGTTGAATTACAATTTACCCTAGTAGACATTTGAACCAGCCTGTCACACCTTGGTTAGGATTGGCGCCCAAAAGGCTCCCAAAGGGTGGGGCCCATACTCCTTGGTAACTAGGGAGACAGTATGCAACCCCCCATTGATTGGATGTCTACACCTGGCCTTGTGTATTTGACCCTTGTATTTGAGCTTTGTTACTTGAGGCTGGTTTCCAGGACTTTTTTTTTTTTTTTAAAGATTTTATTTATTTATTTGACAGACAGATTACAAGTAGGCAAGAGAGGCAGGAAGGGAGAGAGAGTAGGAAGCAGGCTCTCTGCAGAGCAGAGAGCCCGATGTGGGGCTCGATCCCAGGATCCTGGGATCATGACCTGAACCGAAAGCAGAGGCTTTAACCCACTGAGCCACCCAGGCGCCCCCCAGGACTTGTTTTTAAGTAAATCCCTTGGGGGAAGGAGAGCAGGGAAGCCTCTGGCTAAAATATAAAAATATAAAATAGGTCCTTACAGGTTTATTCTAGGGAGGTTTATTATGTCAAACAAAGCCCAATTCAAGGAATGGCAATAAGAACTAACATTAATGATAAAATTAACTGGAAAAAAAAAAAAAAAGGTAGGAAAATGGAGTAGACTCTGGAAAATCATAGTTTACATAGACCATTAATTAACCAATTAACCAAAGTTTTTTGTTTTTTTTTTAAGGATTTTTTTTTTAGAGCAGATTTAGATTCGTAGCAGAATTTGAGAGGAAGGTATAGAGATTTATCTTCTATTCCTTGTCCCGACATAACCCCCCCAAATATCAACATCTCTGACGAGAGTGGCGCATTTGTTACAGTTGATGAGCCCATATTCGTACATCATTATCACACAAAGTCTGTAGTTCATATTAGTGAGCTTGGTGTATATATTCTGTAGATTTGGACAAATGAGTGGCATGTTTCCACTCTTTTAGTATCATACAGAATCAGTCTACCTTTCTTCCTTCCTCCCTTCCTCCCTTTCTTTCTTTTCCTTTCCTTCCTTTCTTTTGATTTTATTTTTTAAGTGATCTCTATACCAACATGGGGCTCAAGCTCACAACCCTGAGATCAAGAGTTGGGTGCTCCATCTGCTGAGTTGCCAGGTGCCCCCCTACAGAATATTCACTGCTCTTTATTCTCTGTGCTCTGTTTAGTCATCTCTCCATATCCCTACCCCTTACCCCATGGCAACCACTGATATTTTTACTGTCGCCATAGTTTTGCCTTTTCCAGAATTCTTTTTTTTGTTTTTTTTGTTTTGTTTTAATTTATTTATTTGTCAGAGAGAGAGGGAGAGAGAGTGAGCAAGCACAGGCAGACAGAGTGGCAGGCAGAGGCAGAGGGAGAAGCAGGCTCCCCGCCGAGCAAGGAGCCCAGTGTGGGACTCGATCCCAGGATGCTGGGATCATGACCTGAGCCGAAGGCAGCCGCTTAACCAACTGAGCCACCCAGGCGTCCCCAGAATTCTTTTTTTTAATTAAAGGTTTTATTTATTTATTTGATGGAGAGAGACACAGTGAGAGAGGGAACACAAGCAGAGGGAGTGGGAGAGGGAGAAGCAGGCTTCCCGCAGAGCAGGGAGCCGGATTTGGGGCTCGATCCCAGGACCCTGGGATCATGAACTGAGCCAAAAGCAGCCGCCCAACGACTGAGCTACCCATGCGCCCCTCTTTTCCAGAATTCTATATAGTTGGAATCATACCCACATTTTCTTCTATCATTTAGCAGTTTTATTTAGCATGTAATATATAATCATAAGGTTGCTTTACTAAGTCAGAAAGGAGCAAACTTAGAAAGGAACAAAGTAGTTTAACTTTTGACAGTGTTGTAGAACAGTTTGAGAGTGAAACTAGGAATCCTGTATTTAGTTAATACTGTGAAGGCTTGTAGGAAATTTTGATTGAATTAAATTTGGGCACTGTATAAAATATAAATATCTTGCTCCCATGATTCCCTTAGGCTTCAATACATACATTTTTTTTTTAAAGATTTTATTTATTTGACAGAGAGAGAGAGATCACAAGTAGGCAGAGAGGCAGAGAGAGAGGGGAAGCAGTCTCCCCGCCCAGCAGAGAGCCCAGTATAGGGCTGGGGCTGGATCCCAGGACACTGGGATCTTGACCTGAGCTGAAGGCAGAGGCTTAACCCACTGAGTCTTTGTATTTGTAAATTTCAGGAATGCTTCTGAATGAGGAAACCCAAGACCTTTCTAATGCATGTTCCTATTTTAGAATGGGCTAGTTTTGCCCGGGTGGTTGGTGATTGATTAGCTTGTAGCAACAAACAGACCTTGAAAAAGATGGCCAAGACAATTGCTACTAACTAAAGACATGTTTGGATATCTAAGAAAAGACTCTCTAGTATTTTCTGGCTTCATAAAAACTTCATGGTTTTCCTTTTTATAGAAATGAAGATTTATATGCCTGCTTTTTAAATCTACCTTGATAACACGGTTAAGAAAGAACAGCATCATCTGTGGTGATTCCTATTAAAATAGAAGGGTAATACAGAATCGTGACCTGAGCAGAGGCAGAGGCTTTAACCCACCGAGCCACCCGGCAACCCAAAGGTTCTTGAAGTAAGATTAGAATCTGGGTAAAGCCAGAATCTGAGTTCCAATCCAATACCTTTTTTTTTCCCCCCGAAAGATTACTCTATCTTTATTATCTAAGTTCATAGTTACTGTTTCCAATTTAATATATTTGTGTTAAAATGTATCACAAGTTGTTTAAAGTAGCATTTTAATTCTTTTCTAATTTGTTTTAGAATTTAATAGTAGGTCTTAGGTTTCTCTGCCTCCTTCAGAGTTCTGTAGTTAAGAATGGATATCGAGGGGCGCCTGGGTGGCTCAGTGAGTTAAGGCCTCTGCCTTCAGCTGGGGTCATGATCTCCGGGGTCCTGGATCGAGCCCCGCGTCGCGTCTGGCTCTCTGCTCGGCAGAGAGCCTGCTTCCCTTCCTCTCTCTCTGCCTGCCTCTCTGCCTACTTGTGATCTCTGTCAAATGAATAAATAAAATCTTAAAAAAAAAAAAAAAAAAAGAATGGATATCGAGCTTTTCATTGGTGAACTGCAGCAATAAAAGCAAAAATGCTCAGTAGAATAACCAACAGATTCTTTATGTGTGTGTATTAAAATATACGTACTAAATTTCATTTTAACAATTTGTAAATGTGCAATTCAAATACAGCCCTGGGGCACCTGGCTGGTTTAGGCCATGGAGCATGGGACTCTTGATCTTGGGGTTGTAAGTTTGAACCCCACGTTGGGTATAGAGATTACTTAAAAACAAAATCTTAAAAAAAGTTATTTTTAAAAATACAGTCACAATGTTGTGTAATCCTCAGCACTATCACTCAAAATTTTTTTTGTTATCCCCAACAAACACTCTTCACCTGGTAAACAATAATGGTCCTTTTCCCCCTCCCACTGGTCCCTGGTAACCTCTATTCTACTTCCTGTCTCTATTAATTTGTCTGTTCTAGGTACTTCATACAAGTAGAATCATACAGTATTTGTCGTTCTGTGTCTGGCTTATTTCACTAAACATAATGTCTTCAAGGTAACATGTATCATCCTTATAGTTTATATCAAAATTTCATTCATTTAATGACCAAATAACATTCCATTATAAGTGTATGTAATATTTTGTTTATTCATCTGTTTGTGGATACTGGGTTGTTTCCACCTCTTGTTATTGTGAATAATGCTTGTGTGAACACTGGTGTGCAAATATCTCATTGAGAACTTGCTTTCAGTTCTTTTGGATATATACCTAAGAGTAGAATTGTTGGATCTTGTGGTATTTCTGTTTAACTTTTTGAGAACAGCCAAACTTTTCCACAGTATCTGTAACCATTTTATATTCCTGCTAGTAATGCACAAGGTTCCAGTGTCTCCACATTCTTTTTTTTTTTTTTTAAAGATTTTATTTATTTATTTGACAGACAGAGATTACAAGTGGGCAAGAGAGGCAGGCAGGGAGAGAGAGGAGGAAGCAGGCTCTCCATGGAGCAGAGAGCCTGATGTGGGGCTCGATCCCAGGACCCTGGGATCATGACCTGAGCCGAAAGCAGAGGCTTTAACCCACTGAGCCACCCAGGCGCCCCAATGTCTCCACATTCTTGCTCACACTTATTTACTGTTATTTTCCATCCTATTTTATTATAGCCATCTTAGTAGGTGTGAAGTATCTAATTGTGGTTTTGATTTTCATTTTCCTAATGAAAAGTGATGTTGAGTATCTTTTCATGTGTTTATTGACCATTTTTAGATTTTATTTGGAAAACTGTCTTTTCAAGTCCTTGTTTTATATTACTTCTTAGTAGATATATTCGTATTTTTTTAATTGTCAGTGATAGCATTAATTATCCTATATATTAGTCTTAACTCTAGGTAAGTGCCAATCATGAGCTGAATTATAACACTACAACAGTAGTGACAAAGTAAAACTTACTGGGTGCTTATTATGAGCCAGGCACAGTTCTGGGTGCTTCATGCCTGTGAATTTATTTAATCTTCATGAATGCCCTATGAATTAAATACTTTTATTACCCTCAAAAAAATACTTTTATTACACTCATTTGTTGATGAGGAATTAGAGGCATGGAGTTGTAAAGAAACTTGTTCATGGTGTATAGCAAATAAGTGGATGATGGAGGATTTGAATCCAAGCAGTTCCCTCTTGTTATGTTCTTAACTACTATATAATTTGGCTTCTCACCTATAAAAAATTCAAACTGTTACTATAAAAAGCACAAAGTGTGATGTTTGTTCATTTGAACCTTGAACCCGTAGTTTACCTATATGTTTTATATACCACCATAACTGTAAACCAATGATATTTGATCTGCTGGATATGCTTTGGATGTTATGATGTTACTGAATATCTTTGTAGAATTGTCCAAGTTTTATTAACTGTATACAACTTGAGAAAACTATGTGGGTGAATAGTGTGATATTTCTTTCTTTTATTTTTATTTTTTTTTTTTTTTAGAGAAAGCGAGCACATGGGGAGAGAGTGGGGAGGAGCAGAGGGAAGAGAGAGAAACCTAAGCAAGCTCCGTGCTTAGCATGGAGCCCAGTGGGGGCATTGATTTCACGACTCTGAGATCATGACCTGAGCTGAAATCAGGAGTTGAATGCTTAACCAACTGAACCATCCAGGCACCCTATGATATTTCTATATTTAAAAAAGGTTAAGTCTTCTAGCTATCTAAAATTTATGTATTTTTAGCAGTAATAATAAATAGGAAATGTGTTTGTTTTTTAAAAAGCATGCCAGAGACGCCTGGGTGGCTCAGTTGGTTAAGTGGCTGCCTTCGCCTCAGGTCATGATCCCAGCGTCCTGGGATCGAGTCCCACATCTGGCTCCTTGCTCGGCAGGGAACCTGCTTCTCCCTCTGCCTCTGCCTGCCACTCTGTCTGCCTGTGCTCGCTCGCTCTCTCTCCCTCTCTCTCTGACAAATAAATTAAAAAAAATTTAAAAAAAATAAATAAAAGCATGCCTTTCTAGTCCTGTTGTTTGTTTGATCAAGCCACTGAGAAATACTGAATTTTTTAAAAAAGATTTTATTTTTATTTATTTATTTGATAGAAAGAGACACAGGAACAGAGGGAACACAAGCAGGGAGAGTGGGAGAGTGGGAAGCAGGCTTCCCGCCCAGCAGGGAGCCCAGTGCAGGGCTTGATCCCACATAACCTGAGCCACCCAGGTGCCCCCGAGGATACCGAAATTTAAGAGAGCACATAATCTTTAGAACGATGAGTTGTTTCATCTGGGATGCAGCTTTATTTATTCCAGGATTTACATTTCAGGTGGCTCTCCACTTCAATATTAATAATTCTAAAAAGAGGATCAACTTTCATAGAGCCAGATAAGGCCAAACATTGATCAGAGTTTGGCCAGATAGCAGATATTTTAGGATATTTATAGAATTCACATGTTCATCTCTAAAAGCCCTAGAACAGGGTCCTCTTTATTTATTTACTTATTATTATTTTTTAAAGTTTTTTTGTTAAGATTTTATTTATTTATTTGACAGAGATCACAAGTAGAGAGGCAGGCAGAGAGAGAGATGGGGTGGGGGGAAGCTGCTGAGCAGAGAGCCGGATGTGGGACTCAATCCCAGGACCCTGAGATCCTGACCTGAGACGAAGGCAGAGGCTCAACTCACTGACCCACCCAGGCACCCAACAGTGGCCTCTTGATGGGTCTTAACCTGCTTTCCTCTTAGTTCCTCTTGAACCTGGCTATCTTTGTGGTACATATGCTTTATAATTTAAACCTATCCTGAACCTATAAAGACTCAGAAAATTAAAGGATGATTTATACATAGTAAGGTGTGTGAATTGGTTCTGAAATTTAACTTCTTTCCTACTAATAGATTATAATTTTTCAAAATCTGTGATTTTTTTGAACTACAGACAATGTAGCTGGGGAAATGAGGTATAGTCTTGAGTTCTGATCAGTTCATACTTAAGAGTTTATTTATTTATTTGGGAGAGAGAGAGCATGAACGGGGGTGGGGAGGAATAGAGGGTGAAGGAGAAACAGACTCCCTGCTGAGCAGGGAGCCCCGACACAGGGCTTGATCCCAGGACCCTGGAATCATGACCTGAGCTGAAGGCAGATGCTTAACCGACTGAGCCATCCAGGTGCCCCGAGTTCATACATCTTTAAAAAAAAAATGAGTTCATATGATGTATCTGATATGCAACAAAGTACACATATTTAAAGTATGATTTGATAGGTTTTGAAGTATGTTAGTAACTGCGAAACCATTGCAACAATCAAGAAAATGAGTGTCTATATCCTCTAAAAAGTTTCCTTGCCTCCCTTTGTAATCTGACCGCCCCATCCATCCTACCATATCACCAGATAACCAATAATATGCTTTCTGTCTTTATGGATTAGTTTAGGTTTTCAAGAATTTTGAATAAATGGAATCATACAATATATAGCTATTTCTAGTCTGGCTTCTTTTGTTCAGAACATTTTGAGATTCATCCATGTTCTTTCACATACCAGTAGTTAATTCTTTTGTATTGTTGAGTAGTATTGAATTACATTGGCTATTCCACAATTATTTATCCATTTCCTTATTTGTTATTTTAGAGAGCATGTACACGTGGCGGGAGGGGGAGGAGAGAATCTCAGGCAGACTCTGCTGAGCACTGAAGCTGATGTGGGCTGAGATCATGACCTGAGAGGAAATTAAGAGTGGGACACTTAACCGACTGAGCTACCCTGCACCCCTATCAGTTCACCTTTTTTTTTTTTTTTTAATATTTTATTTATTTATTTGACAGAGATCACAAGTAGGCAGAGAGGCAGGCAGAGAGAGAGGAGGAAGCAGGCTCCCTGCAGAGAAACTTGATCCCAGGATCCTGGGATCATGACCTGAGCCGAAGGCAGAGGATTTAACCCACTGAGCCACCCAGGTGCCATCAGTTCACCTTTTAATGAATGTTTGGGTTGCCACTTTTTTGACTATGACAAAGCTTCTGTGAACGTTTGTGTGCCAGTCTTTGTATAGATGTATGCTTTTCTTTTTCTTGGGCAAATATCCAAGAGTGGAATAACTGGGTCTTATGGTAGGTATATATTTAACATTCCAAGGAACTACTAAACTATTTCCCTAAACCCTTGTACCATTTTACTAGGTATGGCAGTTCCAGTATCACTACCTCACCAACACTTGTTATGGTCAGTTCTTTCAATTTTAGCCATTCTGAGAAGTGTGTAGTGATACCAGTTGTGATTTTAACTTGCATTTTTGCTGATGACTTTTTTTTTTTTTGATGACTAATGATCTTTTCATGTGCTAATCAGACTTCCATCTTATTTTAATGAAATGTCCAATCACATCTTTTGTCTGTTTTAAAATTGGGTTTGTCTTATTGAATTATATGAATTCTTTATATATTCTGGATATAAATCATTAATCAGGTATGTGATTTATACTTGTTTTTCCCCAGTCTGTGACTTGCCTTATCATACTCGTAACAGTGTCTTCCAAGAATAGAAATTCTTAGTTTTGATGATGTTGATCTTTTTTTTTCCTTTTATAGGTTGTGCTTTTGATATTTTATTTCGGAAATCTTTATCTCAGGGTCATAAGTTTGAGGCCCACGTTGGTTGTAGAGTTACTGAAAAGAAAAGAAAAGAAAAAAAATCTTTGTGTAGGCAAAGATCACAAAGATTTTCTCTTACATTTTCTTCTAAAACTTTTATAATTTGAGGTCTATGATTTATTTTTATTTTTTCAGTGAGTATGATGCAAAATATTGGAATTCTTGAAAAAAAATTGTATATTTAGGGACACCTGGGTGGCTCTGTGGGTTATACTATTTTGTGTGTATGTAAGAAGTTATATTATACTCCTATTACATTATACTCCTATTTCTCACTTTCTAGCCTTTGTGCTATTGTTGTCATACAATTTACTTATAAAGTCCCCAATAAGATACTGTTTTTGTTTTATCTTTCAAAGAGAGATAATATAAGAAAATAATAATTTTAGTTGCTTCAGGCAGAAGGGCAAATCTAGTCCTTATTAATCCCTTTTGGCTGATAGCAGATGTCCTTCTATATCTGGTTTGGGCCTGAATAACAACGCATCTGAGGGCAAGTCAATAGTTTTCTTTTCCTTTTTTTTTTTTTTAAGATTTTATTTATTTATTTGACAGAGATCACAAGTAGGCAGAGAGGCAGGAAGAGAGAGAGGAGGAAACAGGCTCCCTGATGAGCAGAGAGCCCGATGCGGGGCTCGATCCCAGGGCCCTGAGATCATGACCTGAGCCGAAGGCAGAGGCTTAACCCACTGAGCCACCCAGGTGCCCCAGTAGTATTCTTTTCTTTCTGCAATTTCAGATCTGGTGATTGCACATCCTCAGATATGTATGATACTGAGCTCTGACAAGTTGGGTTTCTTTAGTGCCGTTTACTTATTCAAAGTCAGTGCTCCAAGGAGGTCACCACATCTCTTTCCTGTCACTTACATAGCTTTTTAATTCAATAAAACAAAAAATCTTCATATGCTACCTTAAATTCCTCCAGATATACCACAAACTATTAATGGCTTAAGCCCTGACTGCAAATTTCACGGCACATCTCTTCCTGTAAACGGTGGAGTGGAAGTTGGGAATGCTTATTTGACCTGAATAAATCACTGAAATATTTTCTTCTCTTCTTTGAAGGTGCTGATTTTTGGCAAGCAAAGTAAATTTTTCTAGGTTTAGACTAAACTTCCTAAGCTGCTTATTAGCAAGTAACTAACTGGCTACTATATCATGCTAACTATTAGGTTTTGAAAACAGCAATTTTTGCTAAATATATAATGGTAAGCAAGGGTGTGGGGAGCTGGTGAAGGGGCTGTGCTTGGCTCACAGACTACATGGTACAGTGCAGGCAGGGCAATAATGTCTATATTTGTTGGTTCGCTGTAGATATTTTGACTGAAAAGAAAACAAATTGACTTAGAAACAAATATGTATGTTGGCAGGTCTAACCTAAGGCAAAATTATTATTTTTTAAAGATTTATTTAAGAGAGGGATTGAGAGAGATCATGCATACACACAAGGGAGCACATGGGGAAGGGCAGATGGAGAAGAGAATCTTAAACAGACTCCCTGCTAAGCTTGGAGCCTGACCGGGGACTTGATCTTACAACCCTGAGATCACAACCTGAGGCAAAAGCAAGAGTCAGAAGCTTAACCAGCTGTGCCACCCAGGCACTCCCTAAGGCAAAATTATTTATGGGCCCTGTCCTAATAGTGATTATAGTTTAGTCAGGGAGGTAATTATTAATCAAACAAAAAATAAATACATAATTATAATCTAACAAATACTGTATATGAAAGTACATGGTGTCTGTCCTAAGTTTGTATAACTAAATGATCTAATTCAGTTTGGGAGAATAAAGAAGACTTTTCTTGAGGAAGTGACTGAGATCTAAAGGAAGAATGGGAGTTAACTAGGTGAAAGGTATTAGGCAGGAGTGGGTGAAATTCTAGGAAGAGGATTGCATGTGCAAAGGTCCTGATGTTAGTGAGCCTGATAAGTTTGCGAAACTGAATAAAGACCAGACTGTCTGGATGGCAGTTAGTGAGAGGGCATGTGGTATAAGATGAGGCTAGAGAAGTGACCATCTGTCAAGGATCTGGGTCTAGAAGATAATGCCTAGTCTGTTAGCTTTAGGAAAAATCACTCTGGTTGAAGGGTAGAATATAGATTGGTGTGCTGCAGAGAGACCAGTCAGAAGGTTATTTTATTTTGGGCAAGAGATGATGATAATTTGGGTTAGGGAGATGATGAGCTAGTGGAGAAGAGAGAAGTGGACAGACTTGGGAGATATTTAGGAGGTTAAAATGGATAAGTTTTGGTGAAGGATTAGATATGAGACTCTTGATATGGGGAGAGATGGGGAGATGTGTCAATGGTGAAGAAAGACTGAAGGGATATTAATACTATTTACTAAGATAGAGGTTTTTTTTCCCTAGTGAACTGAAAGCATTTTTTCTTTCAGAGAAATATGTGTTTTATTTAGGGATGTTTCTAAATCCTAGTTATTCTTTAGGACCCAACACAAATATGACTTCTTTTTTGAAGTCTTTTCTGACATTTTTTTTTATCAACCTTCCCCTATAGCTAGAAATAACCTTTGCCTTCTTTGAACTTCTGTTAAACTTTCTTTATATTTCTGTTATGGAACTTTTCATCATCTAAGTTGTATTCTGCTTATTTGTGTATGTTTCCTTACTGTAAGGAAAACTCCTTTTCAATAAAAAAGGAGTGTTGTTCATTTTGATAGTTTCATAACTAACAGTAACTCTTGAATGAACATATACTGTGGCTTTATGAAGGTGTGGGTTCCATGAGGGAGTATGATATTTCAGTAAATTAAAAGTCTTGTATACATTAGGATATCAACATACAAGAATTCATTTGAGTAATATAACGGTAGAAAGGTCTTCTATGAGCCAATTATTTAGATCATTAGCCATTATTAAACTTTACTTTTTTTAATAAGTACTTCAGTTAAATAAGAATAGTTTTTAAAAATATGGATACATTTGCTGAAAGTTTCTCTCTCTTTTTTTTTAAGATTTTATTTATTTATTTGACAGACAGAGATCACAAGTAGGCAGAGAAGCAGCAGAGAGAGAGGAGGAAGCAGGCTCCCCGCTGAGCAGAGAGCTCGATGCAGGGCTTGATCCCAGGACCCTGGGATCATGACCTGAGCCAAAGGCAGAGGCTCTAACCCACTGAGCCACCCAGGCGCCCCTTGCTGAAAGTTTCTTAACAAAACAGGTTGTTTTTGTAATTATTGATTTAATCATCAGTCTGCAGTTGATCTAAGCATAGGCCAATATAATGCCCAATATTGGTATAGACCTTAATAGCCATTCAAAACATACTCATACATAATGTCTCAATCTGATCTCATAGCAGTCCTGTTAGAGGTCAAATAAGTATTGTTCTCATTTTGCAGAGCCGTGCCACATATTGAAGGATACTTTTGAAGACCTTGGAATGAGACTATTTGGTGTTTTAATTTTTTTTTTTTTTTTTTAAGATTTTACTTATTTGTCAGAGAGAGCACAAGCAAGGGGAATGGCAGGCAGAGGAAGAAGCAGGTTCCCTGCCAAGCAAGGAGCACGAACCAACTGAGCCACCCAGGCATCCCTATTTTGTGTTTTTAAAGATCAAAATATTCTTCTTTACTCTCTTCAGTAGAGTTAACTGAAAGTCTTTGAGAAAGTAACTGATACTGTTTAAATCATAATCTTTTTGATGATTTGACCTGGGTAGCTTTACAGGCTATTATCTCAGGTTTAGTTTCTGAGATGAACTCAATTCTAACTCATTCTGGTTAAGTATTGTATGATGTTTTCATTTGTTAGCTAAAAAGTCCTTAAATGTGTCTTCCCAGTAACTAGTAAGCCTGAATTTTAAAATAGATTTACTTATGTTTAAAAATAAAATACACCTCAGTGAAAGAAATAGCAAAATCTTGTAAATAAAGTCCAGTTAAGATTTGGAATATGACAGGGGCGCTTGGGTGGCTCAGTTGGTTAAGCAGTTAATTATCTGCCCTCAGCTCAGGTCATGATGCAGAGTCCTGAGATCAAGTCCCCCATCATGCTCCCTGCTCAGCAGGGAGCCTGCTTTTCCCTCTGCCTCTGCCCCTGGTCCTTCCCTCCCTCTACCCCCTGCTTGTTCTCTCTCTCTCTCTCTCTCTCTCTGAAATAAATGAATAAAAATAAAGAGATTTGGAATATGACAATATGATTCTTTCAAGTTCTTTCAATGTGTTAGAGAAAATCAAAGCAGGATCCCAGCAACCTCCCTTTCCCCAAGTTTTCACAAATCACCTGTTCCATAATACATTTTCAAGTTTTTCCAGGTGAGTGTTAACAAACTTATTTGGTTCTAGTTTCTAAGACTTATCCCTAACTGCTTTTTGAACATTGGTATGGTATTTTCTTTATATATGATCACCTTCTGAAATTTTGTGATTACATTTTTAATCTTTTCCCAATTTCCTCTTAATGTTTTTTTTCTTAAAAAAATTGTATTTTGTTCACTAAAGGATTAAAAATTTATATCTATATAACTCTTGGACATGTGTGATAGACATTTCCCTTCATGTTCCTCATAACAATTTTGTGAAATAAATAGAGTTATAGATAATGAAACTGGGTCTAAAACAGGTTGTTGACTTTGCTCATAGTTAGAGACCCCAATGCAGTTTTGGATCTACTTTCTGCTAATAGAAAACAAGTAATTTTGCTGTTTGTCATTTGTTGTCATTATACTTTTTCCTCCCAAACCCTAAACCTTTCTCTCCTTTGTTCATGTTTTTCTGTACATAGGTTAAAAACAAACAAATTAAAAAACAAAACAAAACAAAACAACAAAAGCCAAAAAACCCAGCCCTTCTCTTTTATTATTAGCATTTTTCATTAACCTTACCTCATTTTTGGTTTTAGTCTTCCTGATACTGTTTTTCATTTCTGGGTTTCTTTGGAAGTTTTGGAGATAGATGCTCTTTAAAAGCTAAGCTTGGCTCTAGGACTGCCTCATTTTTAAAAAAATGGTATTCTGTCTTGAAAACAAAGGGTACCCTGAGTTTTCATAAAGAGCTTGGAGTCTATGGAGCTGATTCCTGTTGCTCTTGCTGAAAAAAATTATTGACTAAATGTGCCACCAGCTTGAGACTCATGAAATGTTGAACTGAATGGGTTTGGAATGTTAGGTGAAGTGTGAAAAACGTTAGTGTGCTTTATCAGCATTCCTATTTTTTTCTGGTATAAGAAAAAATAGATAAGTATGGGACTCCTCATCAGTTTTCTAAAACTGACATCGGAGTTGAAAAAATTGAGTATTTTAGAAGGCAAAATATGACATTAAGTCCAAAAGAAAATGATGCTGTCTGCATTAACTGTGCTGAAGTCAAAAATGGAGAATATGAAACTGACATGGCCATTTGCTTGAATAGTATTTTCAGGTCCTCAGGAATGAACACTGTAGTTGGAATGCAGTAAAAATGATCGGATGTCAAAAATGACCCGAGAAGTCATTTTTCTGTTTACATCCTAACATGTAATTTTAATGTTTATCCAGGAACAAAATGAATCAAAATGACTGATTTATGAAGTGACTGTACTGTTTGTTAGAGGCAGGTGTATTTGTGGTGCAAGAAAAACCGTTATTGGAGAGCTAGGACTTTTATAACCAGTAAAATTTTACTTATTTGTTGGCATATCATATAAAATTATAGGTGGGATAAGTGTAGTTTTTACATGAGGGAAGAATTAATGATACAGATTTATCAGATTTTATAGTCTAGCTCTTGATCATAAAATGAATCTGTTAATACTTTCTATTTCTTTCCTCACACATTACTCTGGACCATTTAATTGCATAGTATTCAAATTTTATTTTTATTTTTAGATCTTAGTTGAGTTGACCAGAGCTAGTGGTAATAAATACCAAATATGGGATAGTCTATGGATAGAGAATGCTAGTATTTTATAACATATAACATTGGTGTCAAATTCAACATGTCACCTAGTGTTATTAAAAATGAGTTTTTTAGGGGTGCCTGGGTGGCTCAGTGGGTTAAGCCTCTGCCTTCAGCTCAGGTCTTGATCTTGGGGTCCTGGGATCGAGCCCCTGCATTGGGCTCTCTGCTCAGCAGGGAGCCTACTTCCCCTCTCTCTGCCTATCTCTCTGTCTACTTGTGATCTCTCTCTGTCAAATAAATAAATAAATCTTTTTAAAAAATGAGTTTTTTAGACCATCTATATAAGAATCACTGGGAATGCTTTTTAAAATGCAGATCACTGGACCCTTCCTACCCCTATCTCCCACTAAATCAAAATCTACAGGAGCTGTAGCTAAGGTGTGTATTTTAACAAGCACCCAGGTAATTTGGTTGCACATTAAAATTTGAAGGCTTTTTTTTTTTCAAAGACTTATTTATTTATTTGACACAGAGAGAGAGAGAGAGATTGAGAGAGCGCAAGCACAAGTAGGCAGAGAAGCAGGCAGAGAGAGAGGGGGAAGCAGGCTCCTCACTGAGCAGAGAGTCTGATACAGGGCTCAATCCCAGGACCCCGTTTTAAACTCCTGTTTAAAATGGTTGAATTAGGAGATCTTTGAAGACAGGTAAGAATAAGAATATTTTAAGAACCAAATATGCTGTACACCTTATATAGTGATATATATCAATTATTTCTCAATAAAACTGGAAAAAAATTTTATCACCTGGGGGAGAAAAAGAATCAAATGGCTTTTTAGTGGTTTCAAACAAAGTTAACATATAATTTCAAAATAAATTTATCAATTTCTCCTGAGGATGTAACTTGGACTTCAACTTTTACAATTCAGAACTTGGAACATCTGATGTTTGTTTAAGCAGGGTAGAAAGTACTTTAAGTCTTCTAAAGACTACATTTCAGTTCCTATTGCGCTGAAGAAATACAAGTAAGCTGCACATTCAACTTGCCTTCTGGTCCACTTTTGCTATGCACCCTGTCATTCCCAGTGTTCTTCCACCTGTCTGTCTTTCCAAAATTGGCCTTGATTTAAAATATAAAAAGAGAAAGGAGGGGGAAAATTTGAGGTTTTTTCATCCAGTGCTATATGAAATTTGGCATTATGATGTGTTTTTTGTCAGGATTTTCAGTATTCCCTAACCCCCTCAAGGAAAATACCCAGAACCCCAGAAAAAATGAAAGTGGATCTGCTCAGGTTATATCCATGGGTGCTCCTGAAGCACTTCCTGGGTGCTCAAGGGTTTTGGGTATAATATTTGAAAATCAGAGAAAGGAAAGTAGTTAATATTTATTAAATTACAAGTAGAGGGAAAAGAAAGTCTGCAATGCTGTCAAGGTTGTTCAGGCCTTAGAGCAATTTTTTTAAAAGATTTTTATTTATTTATTTGATAGAGAGTGACAGAGGGAACACACAGGCAGGGGAAGCAGCAGAGGGAGAGGGAGAAGCAGGCTCTCCACTGAGCAGGGTGCCCGATGTGGGACTTGATCCCAGGACCCTGGGATCATGACCTGAGCTGAAGGCAGACGCTTAACAACTGAGCCACCCAGGTGCCCCTAGAGCAATGGTTCTTAAGCTGAGTTAATATTGCCCCACTCAAGGGACATTTGGGCATGTCTAGAGACTTTTTTGGTTGTCATATCTGGGATGGAGGGAGGGGAGCCACTAGTATCTAATGGGGGAGGTCAGAGCCTTGCTACACATTTTACAGTGCCCAGTACAGCCACTGTGACAGGGAATTGTCCTGTCCCAAATATTAGGCATCAGTAGTGCCTAGGTTGAGAGACCCTGCCTTAATGAAACAAATGTTTAAAATATGATTTGATTTATAGACTATATTCTCTGCACCTAAGAGTTCAGTGGACAAGAGGCAAATGTTTTTAGTAAACGAGTAACTGGGTAGATTGTCATGATATTATTGTTAGACTACTCTTTCATTAGGGTGTTTATTTTGCAGACATTTTGATTAAACATATGTTTTCTTTCAATAGTTTCAGCAAAATCTTTAATAAAATGGGTTGTTTCTATTTTATGTATGATAGCCTATTAGATGTGTACTGCATAAGACAACAGCCTCTCTCTTTCTCTCTCTCTCTCTTTTTTAAAGATTTTATTTATTTATTTGACAGACAGAGATCACAAGTAGGCAGAGAGGCAGGCAGAGAGAGAGGAAGGGAAGCAGGCTTCCCGCTGAGCAGAGAGCCCGATGTGGGGCTCGATCCCAGGACCCTGAGATCACGACTGAGCTGAAGGCAGAGGCTTTAACCCACTGAGCCACCCAGGCGCCCCTCTTTCTCTCTTTTTTTTAAGGTTGAATTTATTTGAGAGAGAGAGCAAGTGCAAGCTAGGGGAGGGCCAAAGGGAAGGGGAGAGAAGCAGACTTCCTGCTGAGGGAGCATGACTTGAGGCTAAGTCCCATCCCTGAGATCATGACCAGAGCCAACTGACGAAATCAAGAGTCAGACACTTAACTGACTGCACCACCCAGGTCCCCCAGCCTCTCTTTTAGAATTGCTCTCTCAGGGGACCTGGATGGTTCAGTTGACTAAACATCCAATTCTTTGTGTGTGTGTTTGTTCAATTAGCTGTCATATAGTATATCATTAGTTTTTGAGGTAGTGTTCCATGATTCATTAGTTGTGTCTAACACCCAGTGTTTATCACAATACATGCCCTCCTTGATACCCATCATCTGGCTTCCCCATTCCCCCGAAACCTCCCCTCTGAAGCCCTCAGTTTATTTCCCAGAGTCCAGAGTCTCTCATGGTTTGTCTCCCTCTCCAATTCCCACCCCCTTCAGTTTCCTCTCTTTCCCCTTTTGTCCTCTGTGCTATTCCTTATGTTCCACATATGACTGAAACCGAATGATAATTGTCTTTCTCTGCTTGACTCATTTCACTTAGCATAATTCCCTCCGGTTCCATCCATGTCAGTAAGTATCCAATTCTTGATTTCACCTCAGGTCTTAATCTCAGGATTGTGAGTTCATGTCCTGCATTGGGGTCCACATTGGATGTGGAGCCTTCTTAAAAAGACAAAAGAAAAAAACAGAAGAAAGAAAAAGAAAAATGCAAATTTGGAGGTCAAAACAAGAAACATGATTTTTAAAAAACTCTGTTCTATATTAACAAAGTAGTATAAAATTAGGTGGCCAGTTTTCTTACATATTGAATACTTATTAAGAATAAGAATACTTGGGGTGCCTGTGTGGCTCGGTTGTTAAGCCTCTGCCTTCAGATCAGGTCATGATCCCAGGGTCCTGGGAAGGAGCCCCATATCAGCCTCTCTGCTCAGCAGGAAGCCTGCTTCTCCCTCTCCTGCCTCTCCTGGTTGTATTCCCTCTCTCACTGTCTCTCTCTGTCAAACAAATACATGAAATCTTAAAAAAAAAAAAAAAAAGAATAAGAATACTTATTATGGAAGCAGAAATGTTTAAGTTGGTTATAGTAAAATAAAATAAATTGTAAAATATACACAACATAAAATTTATCATTTTAACTGTTTTTAGGTATACATTTCAGTGGCATTAAGTATATTCACATAATTGTGCAACCATCACCAGCATACTTCCACAGAACTTTTTCATCTTCTTCTTTTTTTTTTTTTTTAATTTTTTTAGAGAGAGAGAGAATGAGCAGTGGGGAGGGGCGGACGGAGAAAGAGAGAGAGAAGCAGACTCCCTGCTGAGCAGGGATTCCCAATACAGGACTTTATCCTAGGATCTGGAGATCATGACCTAAGCTGAAGGCAGATGCTTAACCTACTGAGCCACCCAGTTGCCTCTATTCTTTCATCTTTTTAAACAAACCCTTTACTCATTAAACAGTAATTCCTTGTTCTTCCTCTCACCAGTGCTGGCAACCACAATTCTACTTTCCATGCTTTGACTGACTAATCTAGGTACCTCTTACAAATGGAGTCATACAATATTTGTCCTTTTGTGGACTGACTTACTTCAGTTAGCATAACGTCTTCAAGGTTCATCCTTATTGTATGAAGCATGTGTCAAAATGTCCTTCCTTTTTAAAAAAAAAAAAAGATTTTATTTATTTATTTATTTAAATGATTTTATTTATTTACTTGGCAGACAGAAATCACAAGTAGGCAGAGAGGCAGGCAGAGAGAGAAGGGGAAGCAGACTCCCTGCTGAGCAGAGAGCCCTATGCCGGGCTCCATCCCAGGACCCTGAGATCATGACCTGAGCCAAATGCAGAGGCTTTAACCCACTGAGCCACCCAGGAGCCCCATGTCCTTCCTTTTTAAAACGGAATAATATTCCAGTATATGTAGAGCCTACATTTGTTCCCCCATTCATCTGTCAATGGAAGGACACTTGGGTTGCTTCTACATTTTGACTTTTACTCGTGTGGACATTAGTGTACACATATCTGTTTGAGTCCTTGCATTTAGTTCATCTGGCTATCTATCTACCCAGAAGTGGAATTGCTGAATCATATATTAATTGTGTATTTAGTTTTTTGAGGAAACTCCCTAGTGTTTTCCACCATTTTACATTCTTACCAACAATGCACAGGGGTTCTGGTTTCTCCACAACCTTGGCTATGCTTGATATTTCTCTTCTTTTGATAATAGCCTTCTATTGGGTATGAAGTGGTATCTCATTGTGTTTTTTGTTTTTTTTTTTAAGATTTTATTTATTTGACAGAGAGAGATCACAAGTAGGCAGAGAGGCAGGCAGAGAAGAGAGAGAGGGGGAAGCAGGCTCTCTGCTGAGCAGAGACCCCGATGTGGGGCTCGATCCCAGGACTCTGAGACCATGACCTGAGCTGAAGGCAGAGGCTTAACCCACTGAGCACCCAGGCACCCCTCATTGTGGTTTTAATATCACAAGTTTTCTGTTTGTTTTTTTTAAATTATATAATGATAAATGTCTCTGCAAGTGTCATTTTGTTTTGCTTTTGAGATTAAGAACTTAAACTATTTTTTACAAGAATATATGTGAACATTCTCGTATTCTGATAATATGTGTGATATTTTAACCGGCTTAAAATTGGATTGCCCTAGGTTTCCTGCTCTCTCCTCCTTAGGAGCTGAGACTGATGAACAGATGCAGAACAAACAACTGAAGAGTCTGTTCTGTGCTTCAGTGGTTATTTTCCAATTCCTCCTCCTCAAACTCTCCCAGCATACATATATCTGCATCCTCTTCACTGGGAGTATATCTTACTCACTAGTTTTCAAAAGCTGTGATTCTAGTTCTATTACTAAACAAGTGATTTTTCTCACATCTCTCCCACTCCTAGTGCAAAGTTTTGCTGTGACTAGTCATTCTTTGCAAACATCCCAGGAGTTTAAGTTCTTAGGAACTTTATTGTCTTGTGAGTTGGAGCCACAAATTATATTGGGTCAAGTGTAATCTCCCTACTACAGCAAAAATATAACAACATACTTAACATTTTCTGTTATAGTAGTTTGCTATTAAAAGCTATGTAAGAAAAATACTCTAGCGCTATATTAGAAAGGGATGCTACATTTTAATTTTTTTTTTTTTTTTTTTTGTCAGAGAGAGAGGGAGAGAGAGCGAGCACAGGCAGACAGAGTGGCAGGCAGAGGCAGAGGGAGAAGCAGGCTCCCTGCTGAGCAAGGAGCCCGATGTGGGACTCGATCCCAGGACGCTGGGATCATGACCTGAGCCGAAGGCAGCTGCTTAACCAACTGAGCCACCCAGGCGTCCCTTTCTTATTCATTTTAAAAGAATTTAGCCATGTCTACACAGTTATGTTGAATAGTTTATTAAAATTCTACATTTTTAGTGTATATTTTTAAAAAAAATTTATTTGTTAGAGAGAGAGTAAGCAGGAGCAGGGGGAGGAGTAGAGGGAGAGGGAGAAAGACAAGCCAACTCCCCGCCAAGCGTAGAGCTGACTTGGGGCTCCATCCCAGGACCCTGGGATCATGACCTGAGCCGAAGTCAGACGCTTAACTGACTGAGCCACCCAGGTGCCCTTGTTTTTAATTTATTTAAATAAAACTGTAGGAAAGCTTTAGGAGTATGTATAATTTATAACTTAGCTGCCTTTTAAAGGAATTTGTACTTTCATCACCCCTTGAAAGTTGTTTTTCTTTTTTTTTTTTTATAACCCATGGGAGGTGGTAGAGAGATGGAAGAAAAGGGAAGAGTTGCATTCATTCAATCCCATAAATGACTTTTGTTAACATTGTTTTAATGCTTCAGGTCTGTGCTCAGAAACGGTGTGTCATGCATTACAGAGCATGCTGTCATGTGCAGTCTGCTTCCTTGTGACTGTCTGAGTAAACCTGACTCAGGGGTTTGATTGAGGCCTGGCCTTCAGTACAAGGGAAGCAAACATCCACTTGGAGCAGCTAGAAGATTAAGACTGCTTTTCATTCTTTGGTCTTCATTCTATAACTTCTTTTCCCCTCAGTCATATTGACCCACAGATTATGGATTGAGCCCCTTATTTGATTAATTTTATTATTTCCAGAATGTGTCACAGATAGGAAGATACAGTGGTTTGAAGATAGAAACTTACCAAGATGATTCATGTTTTAAAAGCAATTTCATTCTAATAATCACTGTTATACTGTACTTAATGATAGTATATTTATGTGTGTTTAAGTTCAGTGTTTTCTCTTGGCTTTGGGTTTTGTTTTTTTTTTAAGATTTTATTTATTTATTTGACAGAGATCACAAGTAGGCAGAGAACCAGCAGAGAGAGAGGAGGAAGCAGGCTTTCCGCTGAGCAGAGAGCCCGATGCAGGACTCCATCCCAGGACCCTGGGATCATGACCCGAGCCGAAGGCAGAGGCTTTAACCCACTGAGCCACCCAGGCGCCCCTTGAGTTTTTCTTAAATTTTAGTGAGATATACAGCCTCTTAAAAAATAGGCAGCATGAAAAAAATGCTTTCTGTTCTGAAATGGAAGCATTTATAAGCACAAGGAAGTGGTAGTCCCCCCTTTCCTGTGGGAATAGCAAGAACAGCATTAACTTTTTCCATCCCCTAAATAGTAAGTAAAAATGATACAGCATTCCCTTGTGTCATTGATAGTGCTTCTCTGATTTTTGAAATTTCAAGGTTAGATTATTTGGGAAGAACATGTCTTTTTGGAACTTAAGTTGAGATACATACCTGCTAGCAATGAAACTCAAGACTTACAGATGAAATGGAATGAACATTATATTTTGTAAGCTTGTGAGTTTTAGGCTGGAGATACATTCCTACAGTGGTGATCTTTGTATAGAAGACGATTAGTTTGTTTTTTTCCCATAATACTTAGTGTAGAATCTAGACTTTTCATGCATGTACTTCCCTAGCCCATAGACATATTTCTCCTTCAGTTTCTGATCAGGACATTTATACATAACTCAAATTTAATTTTGTCATTGTTACTTTGTTTCTGAAGAATAGAAGTTTGTGGTGCTCCTGGCTGGCTCACTCAGTAGAGCTGCAATCTTGATCCTGGGGTTTTGAGTTTGAGTCCCATGTTGTGGGAGAGTTTACTTAAAAAAGAAAGAAAGAAAGAAAGAAAGAAAGAAAGAAAAGAAAAGAAAAGAATAGAAGCTTGCAATGAGTGACTTGAATGACTAGTGGAAAATAGGGCCAGATAGAGAGCAAGGCCTTCACCCTACTCATTAAAGCTTATAAAAAATTAGGAGGGAGCAAATGGTTGCTCTAGTGGCAAAATTACTAAAGCTCTAGAAAACCAGTGGTGAAAATGCTTCTATTTTCTTTGGAAGACTTTTCATTTTGTGGAACAAAATTGAAAGGGTCTTTAGAGATGGTTTAGTTCAGTTCCTTCATTTTTACACAAGGTTTATCATTCAGGCCTTCTGACCCTGATGAAGTTACTTTCTATAACAGTACCTAGGTATTCATCCTCTCCACAGTGATCTGAAGAATTTCTTGCCTTTCGAAAACCTTAGAATTGAAGAGATTGATCCATATAGGGAATGCTATTGCATTATAAAAAAAAAATGAAAGACCTGTCAATTTTTGTTATTTGAAGTCAGCTAAACTACAGTTCCAATCCTCGTTCTATAGTTGATTATCTGAGTAACAAGTTATTTAATCTCCCTGTTTCCCTGTCTGTGATATGGAGATAATAATAGAAATCTACCTGGTAGCTTGTGAGGATTGAGTTACTCAGTATCTCAAACTGGTAACATTATAATACAAAGAGAATCATTTTATGTGATTTGGAACATAATTCTCTGTAAATTTTTTTGGTATGTCTTTTCTTGTCATTGAACAGCTTTATTGAGGTGTAATTTACTTTCTATAAAATTGATTTTTAGTAAACTTATAGGTTGTGCAACTATCACTTCAATTTTAGAACATTTCCATCACTGTTTGCACTTAATTCCCCTTCTAGTTATAGACAACCATTCATCTACCTTCTGACTGTCTAATTTTGCCTTTTCTGGACATTTCATATAAATGGAATCATATAATATGTGGTTGGTTTCTTTCACCATGTTTTCAAAATTCATCTGTGTTGTAGCCATGAATCTATACCTCATTTCTTTTTATGGCTGAATAATCATCTGTTGTATAGATATATCACTTAGTTTATCCATCTGTTAATTGATGGACATTTGTGTTTCTACTTTTTGGCTACTATGAATTATACTGTTATGAACATTCATGTGTAAGTTTTTGTGTTATTATGTTTTCCGTTCTCTTGGGTATATATAGGAGTGGAAGGCATAGGGCATGTGACAACTCCATGTTTAACCTTTTCAGAAATGCCAAACTGTTTTCTGTAGCACCTGTGCCATTCTACCTTTCCCCTAGCAATATATGAGACTTCCCATTTCTCTACATCTTCCCCCAGTATTGATTTGTATGTATGTTTTAAGTAGCCATCCTAGTGGGTCAGAAATGTACCTACTTCATTGTGGTTTTAATTTGCATTTTCCTGGTTACTGATGATATTGAGCTTATTACGCTGCTGTATCTTTTTTTTTTTTAAGACTATTTTTAGAGAGAGGAAGAGTGAGAGTGAGTGAGAGGGAGATAGAATCCTAAGGAGACTCAGCACTAAGCACAGAGCCAGTCACGGGGCTCCATCTCACAACCGTGAGATCAGGATCTGTGTGGAAACCAGGAGTCAGACACTTAACTGTCTGAGCCACCCAGGTGCCCCTACATTGCTATATCTTTTTAAGCAAAATGTCAATTCATATCTTTGGCTCATTTTTAAAATGGGTTGTTTGTCTTATTGAGTTATATAAATTCCTGATATATTTAGAATACAAGATCATTATAAAGACATGTGAGTTTAAAATATTTTCTCACAGTCTATGGCTTTTTTTTTTTTAAGATTTTATTTATTCATTTGAGAGAGAGCATAAGCAGGGAGACGCAGAGGGAGAGGGAGAAGCAGACTCCCTGCTGAGCTGGACACCCTACATGGGGCTCGATCCCAGGATCTGGAGAGATCATGACCTGAGCCAAAGGCAGTTGCTTAACCATCTAAGCCACCAAGGCGCCCCCTAGCCCCCCAACCTTTTTATTTCACTTTTATTTATTTATTTGGTTAATTTTTATTTTATTTTATTTATTTTGAGAGAGAGCGCGAGCAGGGGGAAGGGCAGAGGCAGGAGGAGAAAAGAAAAAATCTCAAGCCAACTCATACAGTTTTCAGAGGGTGAAAGTAGAAAGAGAAATGCTTAATTTTCTGTTTTATGCTAATATTCTCCCGGGCACCACCTATTATTTTGGTATGTGAAAAAGGATCTTTTGTTTCCTAACATAATCCTACTAACTTTAAGCACATCACCTCTGTGTGAGAGAATCCATTCTTAATTTTTGTGTATTTTGTTTAAGTCAGATGTTGAATCCCATCTTGACTATAGTGTTGTCAACCTGAATAGTTCATCATATGGGAAATATCAAAAAGGTTGATGTCATATCTACTATTTCTGATTTGGTTAGATATTTTAGATATGTTATCTTATCTTAGAATGTTACCTTTGGGGAAAATCCCCAAGGCTAAAGATTTTTTTCTTTACTTTATTGGGCAGATATAATTAAATATTATTCTTGGCCTTCTGACTTTGCTTTTCTTGTCATATAAATGTTTTTTCCTTTTATCTTCTTCCTTCCTTCCTTCTTTGTTCTTAAAAAATAATATTTGTAATTTGATTTTGTTAGGTTATTAGATGAATTTGTATAAATAAATCTGCAGATAATAAGACCTATAAGCGTCAAGAGTTTTAATAACAAGTTTTAATAACAAGCTTTTGGTGGGAATGTTCAAATTCATTTTCTTGACCTCTTCGCATATACAAATATTTAATATTCTTTTTATAACTGTTGAGGTGATGGCTTTTCCAGAAATGAGGCATTAAGTTGAACATTTTTTATCAATTATCTTATTTCCTCATCAGCTCACAAATTAGGTATTTGTATCTTTAGACTAAGGATTTGGCAAGTTATCCCCAGGGAAGTAAAACAATTTTAATCTGCTGAAGGTCACATGAATTGTGAGTGGCAGAATGTTACTATGAATTCTGGGTAATCTGACCACATAGCTTGAATTCTTAATCACTATGCTTCATTACTTTGACATCTTTATAAAAAAAAAAACAATTTTATGCTACTACAGCGTCCTTCGTGGGTTTTGACATGGTTAGGCTGTTCATCCCTATTTTAAAATCTTGATTTGGCCACTCTTTTTCTGAGCCTTTATATCTCCTCTTCCAGTTATTCTTTCCACATTTTGAGGCTTTAAAACCCCCCACAAAACTCACCACTATGGCTGGACCAAGTACTCAGAAACAAGCCTTCTTGGAACCCATTTTCCAATACTAAGGAGCTGCCACACCAGCCCTGCTCTATTTACATAAGGACTTTTAGGAATGAGAGACACACACCTCTATCTTGATTAAGCCACCCGGGGTCTCTCTGTCAGTAGCCAGATTTATATTCTACCTAATACACTGAACAATCCACTGGGTCATTTTAAACAATTGGATGCCACCTATGAATGTTGGCATCTAAACTCTCAATGTTTGTCAAAGTGATTTAATAAAAATCTACACAGTGGGGAAAAAACTTACTATCAGTATAGCATATCTATTTTCTTCCCTCTTCATATTTCTTTATAATCTTCTGTAGGCTTGAAGATCAGATGTGCAGTCTTGTTAGTGTTTCTAACCTGAAAGTGATTAGG
This sequence comes from Mellivora capensis, assembly GCA_004024625.1. Taxonomy (NCBI): domain Eukaryota; kingdom Metazoa; phylum Chordata; class Mammalia; order Carnivora; family Mustelidae; genus Mellivora; species Mellivora capensis. The sequence goes on from PISX010009448.1 coordinate 46,122, forward strand.
TTATGAATGATAACATAAATTACTATAAGATGTCATATAGGACAATTAAGATTTTTTTCCTAGAAGGATCAAATACTTCATTACAGTATTTAAACACGTATCTTATATTTTTTGTTCTGTTTATCTTGTTGGTGCTGTGACATGATTTTTGTAGATTTATTCAAGTTACATGAAATGTATGTAAACAAGCAAAGTTTGTTTATTGGAATTGTTAGTTCTAGAAATAAATGAACAGCAGGTACTTTGTTAGTCACAGTTAAATCCACAATATTTATTTTCTACTATATGCAGCGTGCTGGGTGGGATACAGATAAATATAAAGCATAGCTCCTTCCTTCAGAAGGAAATAGAATACAAGTGTTTGAAAAATAAATAATTTCTAATTGAATGGACACACAAGAAACTTGATAATCATAAGCTCTGGCAAATAGAACTAAGGTCTGGGAATGAACTGACGCACGATACTTGTTTCAAGTTGGGGAGAAATGTGTCTGGGTGTTTAATTTGGAGACAGAATTTGAATAGCAAGATGGATTTTACTTGAGGTTCGGAGGTTGGGGGGTATGTTTGTGATTTGTACATCTTTAATGTTGTTTTCATTCACCTCTTGCAATTTGGAAATTTAAATGATACCTTTACAGGAACAATTGGGGCACAGAAATGAAATCCATGACATAAGTAAGAGCATGATTTGGTGTGTGTTAGAGGTCAGTGCCTTGTCTCCTGTCATCCTGCCTTTCCTGCATCCCTCCCTTGCTCTCCTTACTTCCAGCTCCTTAGGGACCTTGCCTGAAGAATGAGCCCAGGTGATTCTAAATGGCATGACAGTACACACCTATCTTCTGCCTTTCCATGATTATCAGCCATGAGTAAACCGGCAGCTTATGAACAGTAGGACAGACTTGAATGTCTGTCCTGTCACAATGCCACAGCATATGTGAGAGGAGATTATTTGCGTCTCTTAATTTTAAAAAAGTGCCACCAGATAATGCTTCCTATTATTTTGTGTGTTTTTGGTTTTATGTTAGTTTTTTTTTCTTTTTTCTTTTTTTCCCCTTTGTTAACAGAGTAGGGGGTTGTTGGTGAGAGGGGTAGTAATTTAAGTTGTTCTGTACCTTACTATTTAACAAAACTTAGAAAATTTGTCTTATGTGAAATTAGGCACTTTAGTCTATTAGAGGTTCCATAAACATTCTAGGTGGAGCTCTTGGCCTGCTGTGAAAGCTTGTTCATAGGACTCATGGGAAAGAGAAAGCAGGAGGAATCCCCCTGAGGGTTAGCTAAGTCATCCCAGTTAGGAAGTCCAAGTAGAGCCTGGGTTCTAAGTCTGGCAAAACCTCTTATTTTACTTACTTTACTCAATCTAAGGGATACTCTATTTTCAGATAATTATGTTCTGATCAGTGATTGCCAAATCAGGGAGAGGTGTGACAGGATCGTGTGGCAGGGCCTTTTCTAAATAAGTAACCACCTTGATCCCCAAGATGCTGATGAGTGTTGGGAAGGGAAATAGGTTGAGGCAGATGTTAATGAGAAACAATGTGAGGAATTTCATAATTGAGATTTCTTAATTCTTTATCACTGTATAACAAATGACCTCCCCCCATCAAACTTAGTGGTTTAAAACAACAGTGACCATTTATTATCCCATACGTGTTTGTGGGCCAGAAATTGAGGACCCAGTGAGTGGGGTTGTTCTGGCTCAGAGTGTCAATGTAACGTTGTAGTCAAGATGTTGGCCAGGCTGTAGTCATATGAAGGCTTGTTTGGGGCAGGAAAATGGCTCACTCAGATGACTGTTGTTAGGAGGCTTTATGTCCTTGCTGACTATTGGCAGGAAGTCTTAGTCCCTAGCCATGTGGACCTCTCTGTCAGCTGTTCAAGTGTTCTCAGGATGTGGCTGCTAGTTTACCCTTACAGTGAATAATCCAAAACAGGGAGCCACGAGTGGCTTTTTTATGACCTAGTCCTGGAAATCATATACAGTCACTTCTGTCGTAGTCTTCCTTAGAAGGAAGTCACTAGTCAACCCACCCTTAAGGGGAGGGGAATTAGGCTTCATGTTCTAATGGAAGGAAAACTAAAGAATTTGTGGACATATTTAAAAACTAACACAGGGGTGGGGTGCTTGGTTGGCTCAGTCGTTAAGTGTCTGCCTTTGGCTCAGGTCATGATCCCAGGGTCCTGGGATCGAGCCCTGTATTGGGCTCCCTACTCTGCGGGAAGCTTGCTTCTCCCTCTCTCACTCTCCCCGCTTGTGTTCCCTCTCTCGCTGTCTCTCTCTCTGTCAAATAAATAAATAAAATCTTTTAACGGGGCACCTGGGTGGCTCAATGGGTTAAAGCCTCTGCCTTCAGCTCAGGTCATGATCCCAGGGTCTTGGGATCGAGCCCCGCATTGGACTCTCTGCTTGGCGGGGAGCCTGCTTCCCTTTCTCTCTCTCTGTGCCTGCCTCTCTGCCTACCTGTGATCTCTGTCTGTCAAATAAATAAAATTTAAAAAAAATCTTAAAAAAAAAAAAGCTAACACAAGAGATATAAAAGAAAATTGATTTATTTTTCTAATAATTGACATTTAAAAAATATTTTGAGGGGGTTGGTTAAGCATCCAACTTTTGGTTTCAGCTCAGGTCATGATCTTGGGGTCATGGGATCAAGCCCCACATTGGGCTCCATGCTAAGGGAGTGTGCTTGGGGTTCTCACCCCCACTCATGTGCATGCTCTTTGTCTCAGATAAATAAATACATCTTTTTTTTTTTTTAAGATTTTATTTATTTATTTGACAGATCGCGAGGAGGCAGAGAGGCAGAGAGAGGAGGGGAAGCAGGTTTCTTGACGAGCAGAGAGCCCGATATGGGGCTCGATCCCAGGACCCTGAGATCATGACCTGAGCCGAAGGCAGAGGCTTTAACCCACTGAGCCACCCAGGTGCCCAGATAAATAAATACATCTTAAAAAAATATTTTGAGTCCTTCCATCACAAGGTATTATGGATATGTGTAGGTTACAGACCTTGCCTTCTGGAATTTTATAGCCCTGGTTAAGAAAGTTAGGCATGTATATAAACAGCAAGAAACCAAGGTAAAATATATATATTTCCAGAGTACTTGGGCATTGCTTTTTCAAATTAACTTTGCCTCAGTATTGTTCTAATTTATTAACCTTAATTGGAGAATGTTAAAAATCTTGCCTCTTCATTAAAAAAACCAAAACAAACAGTTGCCATTTTTGAGTATGTATTACCTGCTCTCCTTGGAGTAAACTCAGAAATTCTGTAACTTATCTACTTAAGTTACCTATTATACTAAATATATAAAGTATAGAAGAGAAATAGCTGCATTTTAAATATATCTTATGAAATCTTTGAGTCTTAGGAGAAATAGCTGTTGTTCCTTTAATGATGCTAGTTAGGTAATTGGTAATATAAAAGAAATACAGATGCCAAATGAGGGTTCCAAATACAGAGTTAATTATCCAGACTGTCAGTTTATAGATCTTTATATAAACTATAGGCCTTTTTGTAGCTTTGTATTTAATTAAGCATTTCCTCCTAGTAAAATTGTTTCTTTTTTTTAAAGATTTTTATTTATTTATTTGACAGAGAGAGATCACAGTAGACAGAGAGGCAGGCAGAGAGAGAGAGAGAGGGAAGCAGGCTTCCTGCTGAGCAGAGAGCCCGATGCGGGACTCGATCCCAGGACCCTGAGATCATGACCTGAGCCGAAGGCAGCGGCTTAATCCACTGAGCCACCCAGGTGCCTCAAAATTGTTTCTTTTTAAACAGAGAAGCAATATTGTGCTGCAGAAAGATTGTGGGTTTGGGATTTGACTACTTTGGGCTTGAATCTTTGTTATATATTACCTGTGTGACCTTGGATCAGCTATTCAGTCTCTGCATCTGTTTTCCTCCTAATATAAGAATACCTATCTCTGAGGTTTATTGTGAAGATTAAATGGAAATCATATGAAGGCTTGCCCAGTGTTTCTTAGATATTCAGTTAGTTACTTTAATTTTACTCCTGTCCCTGAAATGATGAAAAGATAAGGCAGTTAAAAAAGGTTTCCTTGAGGAGATGTACTTAAACTAAGACCTAAAGATCCAGTCCTCTCCAGGCAGTGGGAATAATGTGCAAAGCTATAGCTGAAGAGAAGCTTGACAGTTTTAATAACTAATCAAAGCTTTGTGCCTGCATGTAGTGGGAATGAGATTGCAGAGGTAGGTAGGAGCCAGATCTGAAGGCCTTTTGAGGTTGTGGTAAGCATGTTTTTGTATTTAATTCTGAGTTTAGTGGAAACCATTGGAGAGTTTAAATGTACTGGGGCCCTAACACTGATTTCCCAAATTTTGAGACAGCAGGCGGCAGTTAATCCCAGAGAAGGGGATTAATTTTTCTTTTATTATTCAGAATTTGAGAATCTAATGTTTATTACTTGCTTTCAAGATTTTTTTTTTCTTCTTTCAAAATCCAGTAAATAAATGTTTGTAGAGGAGATCTGTGTAAGTCCATGATCCTTTAAAAACTTATTTTTTAAAAGATTTTTTATTTATTTATTTGACAGACAGAGATCACAAGTAGGCAGAGAGACAGGCAGAGAGAGAGGAAGGGAAGCAGGCTCTCTGCCAAGCAGAAAGCCCGTTGCGGGGCTTTCATGACTTGAGCAGAAGGCAGAGGCTTTAACCCACTGAGCCACTCAGGCGCCCGATCCTTTAAAAACTTTAAAGAACTTTGAACTCTGTTACGCTGAAAAGAAATTAAAAAAAAAAAAAAAAAAAACACCTTTAAAGAACTTTAAAATAACTACAGAGATGGAGCTAGAACCTCCCCTCTCCATTCTGTTTCTGCTTTGAGAATTAAAGTTCTTTTTCCCTCTGTCCTCTTTCTTCCAGTTACCGCATTTTTAAGGAAGTTAAGAACTGAACATTTGAAGTGAGTTCTGCTGATAACCTCTGTTGTTTTTCTGTGGAGTTTTTACTGTTGGCTAAGCAGATTTTCTGGAATACTTTTAAGGCACCTACACTCCAATCCCCCTTTTTCTCTTCATGCTAACAGCATTCTGTTGCTTTGCATCTGTCATCTGGGATAAAAGTAGGGAATCATATTGGGGGTTAATTTATTGACCTCTGTTAACTTTTAAATCATGTTCAAAGTATGGGAATTTTATTACCCATAATAGTAAACCTTATATTGACAAGGAAGAGCTTTTCAAAAGAGAATGAACCCTAGACACTGACAATTTTCAAATAAAGTCAACTATTTTGAATTTCAAATAGTCAATAGCAGAGTTAAGGATTTTGTGAAATGATCTGTGGCCGAAGATCATGACTGTGACTTGGGTGATTTGATTAAACCAATACCAAATACTGACTTTTTAAACTAATATAAAAATATATAGTGTGTCTAGAGTAAGAACCATTTTTATTCACCATTTCTGCTCCTGTGGATTGCCAGAGACATTGTGGAAATGGAGACGTTCTCACTTCTCTCCCACTCTGCACTTTACAAAAGCATTTAGGAGAGGAGCCCAGGTGTGTTTTCCTACTTTCTGTTAGCTATGGAGAAAGAAGAGGATGAAGATGACTGTTACTTAATGAATTCTTAGTGCTTTAGATAGTGTATATTAGGTACCTCATTATCTCATTGAATTCTTATAAATTTTTTTATAACACAGATGAAACTGAAATTTGAAGGGGTTAAGTAACTTAACCACTGTTACGCATCTCTCAAATAGTACAGTCAAGAATTGAACCTAGGCCAGGTCTAATTCTGAAACTATATCTGTTCTTTCTTCCTTATTTTCCCTTTTTCCTTCCTTATTCCTTCCCTTCCCTTCTTCTTTTTCCTTCCCCCTCCTCCCCTCTTCTATCCTTATTTTATTTTTTCTTTAAAGATTTGTTTTAGTAGGAGAAAGCGCGAGCATGAGTGGGGTGAGGGGCAGAGGGGGAGAGAGAATCTCAGGCAGATTCTCCACTGAGCACAGAGCCTAAGGATGGGTTTTGCATCTCAAGACCTTGAGATCATGACTTGATCAAGAGTCAGTTTCTTAACTGACTGAACCACCCTGGTGTCCTTGTCCTCCTTCCTTTTTTTCTCCTTCTCTCTTACCTTCTCGTCTGTGTCTTTTCCCCTTCTGTTCCCTTTCTTAAAAATTATTGTTACAGAAGCAGTCCTGGTATGTTGTTGAAAATTATATATAAATTATATTTTATTGAAGTTTTTAGTCAAGCAAAAGTTAATTCCCACCATTTAGAGCTCACCATTGTATGAACACTTAATGTTAACTTGCTTTTTTCTCCAGCTTGATTTCCGCTATAGTTCAGCAAATTTTCTTCTTATCTTTGAGAATTTATTTTTTTTATTTTTTATTTTTTTTATTTTTAAATTTTTATTTATTTGAGAGCGAGACAGTGAGAGAGAGCATGAGTGAGGAGAAGGTCAGAGGGAGAAGCAGACTCCCCGTGGAGCTGGGAGCCCGATGCGGGACTCGATCCGGGAACTCCGGGATCATGACCTGAGCCAAAGGCAGTCGTCCAACCAACTGAGCCACCCAGGCGTCCCAATTTTCTTCTTATCTTATGAGCCAGTTAGCCCCCAAAATTTTCTTTACAACTGATTTGTCCAAACCAATATCAGATTAGTATCATGCATTTTATTTACTTGTTATGTCCTTTAAGTAATTTCCAAAAGGAAGGGGTGCCTGGGTGGCTCAGTCAATTAGGTGACCAACTCTTGATTTAGGCTGAGGTCATGATTTCAGTGTTGTGAGATCCAAGCCCCATGTCTGACTCCATGGTCAGAGGGGAGTCTGCTTGGGATCCACCCTTTCCCTCTGCCCCTCCCCCCACATGGGCGCATATGCTTTCTCTCAAAAATAAATAAGTAAATCTTAAAAAAAAAAAAAAAAAGTTCCCAAATGAAGTCCTGGAAAATAAAGTCATTGGCAGGATTCAATTGAGAGAAAATTTACTTATTGGCTCCTATAGCTGGTTAGTCTAAATTTCCTGTCATTCTATTTCTCACAAATTTTCCACATAGGTGACAAAGTTAAAATTAAATATTTTTAGATATGTCAGTTAAGTATTCTGATTTTGTAGGAATAGAAAAATGGTGAATGTTTGTATTTGACTTCACAGGGAGAAATTTGTTTGGAATCTAAACATCTTTTGGCCACCTTTATAAAAATGGGAGAATAATAATTGATAATCATTCCAAAGTCATGAGCTAATTCCCCTCAAGTTCCCTGATATTGTCAGATGAGAGATATATACTCTTGCACATGACTATGTGAATGGTGGTTCTTTTATGCCTCATGTAGTTATTTCTCAAATGTAGAAGATTTTTACAAAATACTTTTTTAGAGTAGCATCATGAATTGAACTGATTTTATTGTGCATGTGCTCTTTGTAAATGCATCATAGACATCATTGTGTTGGTCTTTTTTTTAGAGTAGATAGTGATTATAAGATTATGCCTAAGAGCCATAAAACCTTGAGCAAGTAGCATAACCTTTTTATTTCTCAGCTCCTTCATCTCTAAAATGGGGTGGAAATGATCTATTTCCTTTGATTCTGAACTGCAAGCATTTTTACTCCATATTCTAGGTGCTCTAAAATTAGGATGTATTTTTGTGATTGTTGTGTCTATCAGGTAGATTATAATGGAGAAGAAGTTTTAAGATGATCTTTTCTTGATATTTCTGGTATCATAGCACCTAGCTACTACCCTCATAGATTTGATGATAGTACTTACCTCAAAGAGTTCTTTCAAGGATCAAATTAGTTAACATATATAAAGTATTTAGTACCTGATACCTAGTAAATGCTGTATAAGTGTTAGCTATTTTTAATATCTGTTAGAAATAAAACAACAGTGATTTTAAGATTATTTTAAAGTTATTTTAATTTTAAGATTAATTTTGTCTGTGGAACATAAGCATTCTCCATTGGGCATTTTGAAAAAGAAAATTCCTTAGTGTTGTAGATATATATCCCATTCAAAGGAGAGAACATTATTGGGTAGAAGAGGTAAATGAAAGTGATTGAAGCAGGGTGTCTGGGTGGCTCGTCAGTTAAGTATCTGTCTTCTGCTCAGGTTATGATACCGGGGTCCTGGGATCAAGTCCCGCATTGGGCTCCCTGCTCAGTGGGGAGTCTGCTCCGCTACCTTTGCCCCTCCCCTTGCTCGTGCTCTCTCTCTCTTTCAAATAAATAAATAGCATCTTTGAAGTGTAACTTTCTGTTATTTGTTTTTCTGCTACTGATGTTAGGGAGCAGATTTTAAGAAAATATCTAATGGAGTCTAGCTTTTTGGAAGTTTGTCAGTCCTTAGTGGTACACATTTTCTATTTAGATTTCTTTTGTTTTCTGAAGGAATTAAGAGAACATTTTTTCCTTAGAGGACCATGTTTTTGAAAAACTGAATATTAAAATTTTTGTCCAAATTGCAATTTTTAGATGATCCAGACTAAGTCTAGTAGATTATTATTAGTCATTATCTGATTATCTCTGTAAGCATATTTACTGGCCTCTTTCCTGATATATGTATCAGATCTGACATAAAAATAGAAATCCAGAGTGATAACAAGAGCTTTTGAATTTTTAAAAGTAACTGTTTACTGTTGTTCATTCTTCATTCTAATTATCAGTTTGGCACAGAGCTATAGACAAAATTTTCTTTAGTTTTTACCAAGTAGGAAAGTTGCCTGTGATGGGGGAAAAAATACAGAGAAGTTTTTTTTTTTTTTTTGATATGGTACTGTACTATTCACTAAATCATGTGAGCTATATGTCATGATTATATAAAGTTATCAATTGTCATGAGTTTTAAAATTGTCTTTAAATTTTAAATTTTTAATTTAATTTTATTTTTTAAAGATTTTATTTATTTATTTGACAGACAGAGATTACAAGTAGAGAAGCAGGCAGAGAGAGAGGAAGGGAAGCAGGGTGCCTGCTGGGCAGAGAGCCCGATACGGGGTTCGATCCCAGGACCTCGGGATCATGACCTGAGCTGAAGGCAGAGGCTTTAACCCACTGAGACACCCAGGCGCCCCTGTTTTTATGTTTTAAGTTTATTTATTTATTTATTTTTAGTAATCACTACACTCAGTGTTGGGCTCGAACTCACAACCCTGAAATCAAGAGTTGCATGCTCTTCTGACTGAACCAGCCAGGCATCCCAGTTTTTTGTTTTTTTTTTTTTAAGATTTTATTTATTCACCTGACAGAAACACAGTGAGAGAGAGAACACAGGTAGGGAGAGTGAGAGAAGCAGGCTTCCCATGGAGCAGGAAGCCTGATGTGGGGCTCTATCTCAGGACCCCAGGATCATGACCTGAGCCAAAGGCAGACAGATGCTCAACAACTGAGCCACCCAGGTACCCCAGGGTTTTGTTTTTTTTTTTTAAATAATGTGGATTTTTTTTCAGGGTGTGGTAAATTGAAGTAGTGTTAAAATAGTCAAGATGCTATTACCTTTTACGGGAATGAAATATTAGATTTTGGTGTTTATGATAAAAAAATAGAAGAGTACCTTTTACTGAGCTCCTCTGGGTCAAAGTGTGAGCACTTTATATGTGCACATATATTTACTTTGCTATACATAACACTTTTAAAAATATACCCTATTTGGTATTTTATCTCCATTGTACGATACGAAAGAAGTTAAAGAGCTGGTCACCTTATTTGTAATTTCAGAATTTGAACTCAGTTCTGCATTATTCTGAAACCTCTGAAAGCTGATTAAAGTTTGAAACTTAAATAGCTGGAACCTTTCTTCAGACTAGATCAGTACTGCTTAGCCTTTTTTTCCCTTCATTAACTTCACCACTTCCTGCCACCCCCACCTACTATCCCCTGTCCTTTTTTAGAGCAGTTTTAGGTTTATAGAAAAATTGTGCAGAAAGTAAAGAGTCTTATTTACGCTCCACCACGAAAAACATGTACTATTTCTGTCATAAGTGTGGTGTGGTGCATTGATTACAATGGATGAGCCAATATTGATACATTATTATTATTACTATTTATTTTATTAATGTATAATGAATTATTTGTTTCAGGGGTACAGGTCTGTGACTCATCAGTCTTAATTCACAGCATTCTCCATAGCACATACCCTCCCCAGTGTCCATCACCTAGCCACCCCATTCTTTCCACCCCCCTCCCCTCCAGCAACCCTCAGTTATTGATACATTATTATTAACCCAAGTTTAAGTTAGGTTTCACTGGTGTTGTATAGTTCTATGGGTTTTGGCAGATAAGTAATGTCATGTATGCACCATTCTATTATACAGAATAGTTTCGCCACCCTAAAAATGCCCAGCGTTCAACCTCTTCATCCCTCCTCCCATCTCCTCTCCCCTTGATTGGTGGCACTTATTGATCTTTCTTATAGTTTTACCTTTTTTCAGAATATTATATGGTTGGAATCATACATATGTAGCTTTTTCAGACTGGCTTCTTTCACTTAGCAATATGCAGTTAGGGTTCCTCCATGGCTTTTAGTGGCTTGATAGAGCTTATTTCTTTTTATTGCTGAATAATGTTCCACTGCCTGGATATAATTTGTTTACACATTTACCTATCGAAGGACGTTTTATTTGCATCTAATTTTTGGCAGTTATGAATTTCTGAGCTTCTCATATGTTGGACTGGAAAAGAAAAATTTCAGGAAGCCTTTCAGATCCCATTGTGAAATTTTTTTTTTTTAAAGATTTTATTTATTTGACAGACAGAGATCACAAGTAGGCAGAGAGAGGAGGAAGCAGGCTCCCTGCCAAGCAGAGAGCCCGATGTGGGGCTTGATCCCAGGACCCTGAGATCATTACCGAGCCGAAAAATTGTGAAATTTTAATGTCATAGATGTAATGTGCATTTGTTCATGTTCTGTGGCCCTCTGGAGGGCCATCAACTACTTTAATAGCTAAAATTTTTTTGTCTTCCAAGAAACATCCTTCAGGTGACTTTATGGACCGCTCTGACTGCAGGAGTTTAGCCATTGTGTCAGTATTTCAGGTAGCAACAAAGAGGAAGGGGGAAGGGCCAAAAGACCCATCTTTCAGTTGCGTCAATTACAAAAAGCAACCTTACCAGGAAGTCACACACATCATTTCCACTTGGTCTCTTTAGCCGGCACTTAGGTACATTGCCACATCTAGCTGTAATGGAAACTGGGAAACTAAACTAGGTGCTTTGATGCCCTAAATAAATTAACTTAATAAATAAATTGGGGTTCCATTATTTTAAAAAAAATTTGAGTATAGTTGACACACAATGTTACCTTGGTTTCAGGAGTACAACATAGTGATTTGATAAGCTTATGGGGTCCCCATTATTAAGGAAGGAAGAGAGAACACATGTTGGGTAGGAAAATAGCATTCTCTATTGAAATGAGGAAAAGAATAGTTTTTGTTTCTACTAAGATACAATAGGTAGCTCTGAAAATTTAGTTGATTATTTCTAATATGCAGTTAATTTTAGTCATCTATTAGCAAGACCTTTCTGATGAATTCCTTATTGGAAAGAACATGGACAGTTGCCATGGACTTGTACTGAGAGGGCTTTAAAAAGATACTTCTGGGAAATAAGAAACATTATACTTTGATTTTTCACTATAGAGAAGACTAATTTTACTTCCCGTACTTAAGCCCTGGAGTCCTCATGGGGTTCTGAAATCATCCTTTGCAAATTGGTATGGATGTAGCCTTGCAAGCTTTATTTAGCTTTTTAATGCTTACCGATTCTAGTCAGATTGAATTCTTTGTTTTCTGATGTTCAAAAAAAAAATGAGAGAAAACTAGGGATATATACATTATTTGATGAGACACTAAAAAAATATTAGTTGGGCCCATTTTTGCCTGTAATCATGTTGTTTTCAAAGCTGTTGCAAGTTTTATTGCTGAGATACTTGGGAAACATGTTCCTGTCTCATTCTATTATTCTTAGATGATTGAGCTGGAAATGTTTATGCAGTTTTTATAATGGTGACTTATTGGCTGAGTATGTGTGCCTGCTGCTGTCTTTGGCATTTGAATAATGAATTAACTTGTAGGTGGCCATGGGAAGGGAATGTTATGAATGGATTTTGCCTACGCTTTTTTGGTAGCAAATTATATTTGCTACAAGGTTGCTGTGCCATACCTTTATTTCTTCAACTATTATAAAGCTATTAATTTTCCCAGTGATGGATGGCAGTAACCTTTCCCACACCAACCTAGTCTCAGCATGGTGTCTGTCAGGCTAATCTGTGGGTGGAGATGTCTATATAAAGGCTTGGCATGAGTGCCAAAGTTATTTAATGGCATAAAATGCTTCCTTCCAACAGTAGCCTTTGGCTATTTCCACTGTTTTAAGATTGGTTCATTGATTTCATACAACTTGGATTATTTATAAAGTTGCAAATTACAGCTGTAATTAAATCTTCCTTTAAATTGAGTATGCGAAAGTAGATATTTATGTTAACAACTCATTATTTTATTTTGAACTTTTATATTTGGATTGGTTATTTTAATTGTCTTTACTTTCCATTCAACTCTCCTTACATTAGTTTATATGAGCAATAAAATGGGAAAGTACACATGAACAAACCATTAAAATATATATGAGCACAGAGATTCTTTTTGGCAAATAAATGGGCTTATACAAGGCAAGATACTGTTCCCTGGTGGTCTGTATGCAGTCTAGAAAGAACTAGGTTGTATGCATACATACATCCAGAGAGCTCACCTTATTGAGCAACTTTATTCCTGAAGTGATGTGGATTTCATTGTTCCGCCTTAACCCAAAATGATGAGTTTTTTGTCTATCATAAGCATCTATGCTGAAGTCACTAAAGTGTTCAGTTTTTTTTTAACTCATTTTTTTTTAAATTAAAAAAAAATTTTTTTTTAAGGATTTTATTTATTTATTTGACAGACGGAGATCACAGAGAAGCAGGCAGAGAGAGAGGAGGAAGCAGGCTCCCCGCCGAGCAGAGAGCCCTATGTGGGACTCGATCCCAGGACCCTGGGATCATGACCTGAGCTGAAGGCTGAGGCTTCAACCCACTGAGCCACCCAGGCGCCCCTAAACTCATTTTTTTAAAAAAGGGTCCATCTATTTCATTGTTTACTGTTGACTAGCTTAGACTTTAGAAATTTGGGGAGCTGTTCATGGCCACCTAAAGCTGTTATTCTACACTTACATGAATATCAGTGTGTAAATATGTGGGTTTATTTAGATAATCTTGGAAATTGTCTTTGTAATTTTGCAAATTACATTTTCTTTTACTGTAATTTTCCACTTCACTTCTCTTTCTCTGATCCAGTGCAAAAAACAATTCTCAACTACTTGCTTAGGTTCTTGTTCTCACGCTCTCTCTCTAACCTCCCTCCTTTATTTTTTCTTTTTAATCCTTCCCTTTCTTTTAAATATAGATGATTAAAATCATTTCAGTAAGGAGGATTCTGCCATGTGAATGATCTAAACCAGTGTAAAATATTCATTAATTTATATGCTGGGTACATAAGAGATTTCAGAGATTTCTTTTGACAATGAGATAGGGAGCATTAATGTTTTTTTGAGTATTTGCTTTATACAAAGGAACATACTAGGTGCTTGTAGGAGTTTTAACCTCTTAAAGAGCATGCCAGAATCTGATTAACATGTGTTGTAAGGTAGATTATTTTTGTTTCTGGTTGTACATATTGTCAATATAAGAAATTCTAAAACTGTTGTGATTTTAATTCATGTTTTCCCCTTTACCTCAGTATTTCTGTCACTGCCTCTTCAATCATATCAACCTCTTCTTCTACTCCTAATCTCTTAATTTTCTGTTCTTTGCTTATAGTGTTTGTGACCTTTGCCTTTTCCCATACTTTATTCATTAATTTACCTTTGCCAAACTTTGTGTATGCACTTGGAGAGAGAGATTTCATGTTCTCTCTGTGAGCCACATTGGAAAAACATAGCCACTTTATTTATTTTTAAAGACTTTATTTATTTGAGAGAAAGAGAGAGTGAGAACACAAGCTGAGGGAGCAGCACAGGAAGAAGGAGAAGCAGACACCCCGCTGAGCAGAGAGCCAGATTTGGGGCTCAGTCCCAGGACCTTGAGTTTGATCTGAGCCCAAGTCAGACACTTAATCCTCTGAGCCACCCAGGCGCCCCAACATAGTTAGTTTAAAGGATGCTTTTTTTTCTTTGTCTGGAATCAAAACTGTCCTGTATTCTAGTTAAATGCTTTTCCCATTATCTTTCCTTCCACCACCTTCCTAAATGGAAGGCAGATTTGATCAAATAATGCAGTCTGAATGATTTTCTGTTGCACTTAGAATAAATTGCATTTAACATGCAAATGAGATCCCTCTGATACTTAATTATCTCTTCTCTGACCATTGGTTATCCTCCCTCATTAGCTAATGGAAATAATTTGACTAGAAATGGCTGTTATGGACTGGATTTGGAAACTACCACAACCTCAAATGGATAAGCATTATGAATTCTTCTTTTGTGTTGGTTTCTTTTCTTAAAAAATATATTTCAAAGAAGGAAATTCAGATCCAGAGAAGATAAATACTTTTGACCAAAGCTCATGTAAGAAAAGCCAGTGCAGTAATCCCTGTCTCCTGTGGAAGTTCCAGGGCTCTTGCTATAGTAGTGTAGCAAACATGGGTTTTGTTTTTTTTTCTTTTTTAAAGATTTTATTTATTTATTTGACAAGTAGGCAGAGAGGCAGGCAGAGAGAGAGGAAGGGAAGCAGACAGAGAGCCTGATTCGGGGTTCCATCCCAGGACCTGATGCAGATCATGACCTGAGCTGAAGGCAGAGGCTTTAACCCACTGAGCCACCCAGGCGCCCCGCGGACATGGTTTTGAATTAGCTCAACATTTATAAAGACCTGTAGCTTTCTGATTTTTTTTTTAATGTAGGTTTTGTATCCAGGTTTCAAAACATGAAGTTTATGTGTAAAGCCATGCCTAGATTGTGATGGTGCCTGTTCTTTCTTTCTCTTTCTTTCTTTCTTTCTTTCTTTCTTTCTTTCTTTCTTTCTTTCGAGAGCTGGAGGGAATCTGGGATGGTACAAGGGAGAGGGAGAAAGAGCCCAATGTGGGGCTTGATCTCAAGACCCTGAGATTATGACCTGAGCTAAGATCAAGAGTCAGAGGCTTAACTGACTGAGCCACCCAGGCACCCCACTGTGATGGTGCTTTTTGAAGATTATATTTTAGTTAGTGTTTTTTCTTTGCCTTCTTTTTAGAGTTGTCGGGGCTGAATAAAAGGCCATTTTTACATTATCTGTTTTATAGGTGAATCAGTGTCCCCATTTCCTGGCAGAGCTTCTAGGACCCCTGGAGTTTCCTGAGTCTTAGGAGTGTCTTTTGTTATTTATGATGAGCTCCTTTTAATCTCACCTGAGATTTCACAGAGGTAATTTAGGATGGGGCCCCAGGTTGGCCTCAGGATGGGGCTGGTCACCAGAAAGACCGAGTGATTAGAAAGTGGGAAGTTTTAGTTCCACCCACTTTAGAAGCTCTTGAACAGTGGAATTGGCTGAACTTTTAAACATGTAGAGGTGCTGGAAAAGATATAGAAGCTCCTCTCCCATCCTCCTCTTTGCTTCTTCTTTGAAGAAACAATTGATTTTCCTTTACAGTTTACCATAGTGTAGGTTTTGGTTATTGTGTCTCTGTTGTGTTATTAACATGTCATCTTGCCCCTGCTCTTCCTTTATGTTTGTAGGTAGAACCATAGACTTCATTTTATTTAGATATTTTTTGCAAGACTTTTTTCTAAAAATAGCTCTGTTGAGGCATAATGTACATACTATAGAGTATACTGATTTTAAGTGAACAATTCAGTGAATGTATATTTAGTTCTGCTGCTAGTATAACAGTCTGATTATAGAACATTTTCATCACCCTGAAAAGAAACCTTGTACCGATTTATAATCACCCCTTATTTCTGCTTGAGCCCTCAGCGACCACTGATCTACTTCTCTCTGTCTTTATAGATTGGACTTTTTTTGGGACATTTCATATAAATAGTATTATAAA
This sequence comes from Mellivora capensis, assembly GCA_004024625.1. Taxonomy (NCBI): domain Eukaryota; kingdom Metazoa; phylum Chordata; class Mammalia; order Carnivora; family Mustelidae; genus Mellivora; species Mellivora capensis. The sequence continues at coordinate 62,151 of PISX010009448.1, forward strand.
ATATATATTCATTTGTATCTTTCACCTAGCATGTTTTTGAGGTTCATCCATTTGTAGCATGTCTCAGTAATTCTTTTTTGTTGTTGAATAGTATTTCATTACATGGATATACCACATTTTGTTTGACCATTCAGCCAAAGTATTGATATACTTTTTTGACTAATAAGAATAATTCTGCTTAGCAGAGCCAATGTTGGTTCCTGGTTTGCAGAATCCCATTTTCCTCCAGTGGGCCTTCAAGTTAATTCTGTTTTGAATAAGGTTAGGGATCACATATCAATGAGTGAATATATTCCTCCCCTTCCACCCCCAAATTGGTGAGTTATGATAAAAGGAGGGCGATGGGTACAGTTAGAAGCTTTTGAATCCATCGCAGTTTGGCATAGGGATGAGTTTGGGTACAATTCTCTTTTATAATTAGAAAATGGTCAATAAGTAAAATAATTTTAAAAATCTGAAAAAACAAGAACATTGTTGCTTAATATAACTCAGTAGCGAAAACAAACATGAAAAAAATGAGCAGAGGAACCAAGTAAACATTTTCCAAAGAAGACATTGGAATGGCCAATAGGTACTTGAAAAAGTGCTTGACATAACTAATCATCAGAGAAATGCAAATCAAAATAACAATGAGATACCACCTCACACTTGTTAAATGGCTGTTATGGGGCGACTGGGTGGCTCATTCCTGAGGCGTCTGCCTTCGGCTCAGGTCATGATCCCAGAGTCCTGGGATCAAGCCCCGCATCCGGCTCCCTGCTCAGTGGGAAGTCTCCTTCTCCCTCTCCCCCTGCTTGTATTCCCTCTCTTGCTGTCTCTCTTTCTCTGTCAAATAAATAAATAAAATAAAAAAAATGGCTGTTATCAAAAAGACAGGAAATGAAGGGTACTGGGAAGGATGTGGAGAAAAGAGAATCCTTATGCACTGTTGGTAGGCATGCAAATTGGTGCAGCCAATATGGAAAACAGTATGGAGGACATTCCTCAAAAAATAAAAAAATGGAACTACCATATGATCCAACAATCCCTCTTCTGGGTATATATCCAAAAGAAATGAAATCCTTATCTCCAAAAAATATCTATATCTAAATGTTCATTGCAGCATTATTTACAGTAGCCAAGACATGGAAACAACCTAATGTGATATGTGTATGTATGTGTGTATATATATATGTATACACACACACACATACATACATACTGTGGAAATAATTACTCAGTAATAAAAAAAGAAGGAAATCCTGATATTTGTGACAGCATGAATAAATGGGCCTTGAGGGCATTATGCTAAGTGAAATAAAGTTGACAGAGAAATATATTGTATGATCTCACTTTTATATGGAATAAAAAATAAACTGAACATAAGAGAAGAGTTGGGTGGTTGCCAGAAGTGGGGTGGGGGCAGGGGGTGGAGTGCAAGTGGATAAAGGTGGTCCAAAGGTAAAACTTTTACTTGTAAGATAAATAAGTTCTGGGATGTCATGTGCAGCATTGGTGACTATAGTTACCCAATATTGTATATTTGGAAGTTGCTAAGAGAGTAAATCTTAAAAATTCTCATCATATAAGAAACGAATTTTATAACTATATGAGGTTACTGATGTTAACTTATTTATGGTAATCATTTAGCAGTATAAACTTATATCAAATCATTATATTGTACAATTATGCCAGTTATATCTCAGTAAGACTGGGGGAAAAAAGACAAAAGAATAATGCTGCTGTGATCTTTTGTATACAAGTTTTTTGTGGACATATGTTTTCAGGTCTTTTGTATAGCAACCTAGGAGTGGAATTTCTGCAAATGTTAATATTCTATAATTAACTTTTTAAAAATCTGCCAAACTTTTTTTTCCGAATGGCTGTACCATTTTACATTCCCATCAGTGAAGGTTCCAACTTCTCCATATCCTCAGCAATACTTGATAATGTGTGACTTTTTGATTATAGCTATTTTACTGCATGAGATATGATACAATATTGTTTTAATTTGCATTTCCCTAATGACGCTGAGCATCTTTACATGTGCTTAGTCGCCGTTTGTATATCTTCTTTGGAGAAGTGTTGTAAGACCACTTCTTAAGTTATTGTATGGTTCCATCAGGAGGAACATAGTGTATGATGGTCTCTCTTTTGGGGATGTTATCAGCCATTGGTAAATCCATCATTCATTCATTCATTTTGATTCTGTCATATCTTCATTTATTATCTGGAATACTTTGCCTATTCTTATGACACACCAGTACTTTAAGTTGTCTAATCCTCATTTTATAGCTGTACCATTAAAAACTGACCACATAGCTATTTAAATTAATAAAAATAAGATAAAAATTTAGTTCCCTAGTATACTATCCACATTTCAAGTGCTTAATAGTCACATGTAGCTGGTAAGTTACAATATTGGACTGCATAGAAAGAGAACATTTCCATCATTTCAGAAATTTTTACTCAACGTTGCCATTTTATAGTATGTTTTCAGAAAGGGCTCAGGGGAACAATATTCCCTGAGTTCTTGCATATTTGTGAAAGTATGTGCCAGTGTACTTTAAGGTCAGTTTGTGTTGACAGAATCTTTGATTAGACATGTCTTATAGTTGTTGGTGTCATTTCCTTGTTGCTTCTATTTTGAGGTTCACAGGAATACTTTGTTATGTAGTTTTGTTATAAATATTGTTTGTAAATTATGACTTAGGTATCCTAGTTTTTCTGTTTTAATGGGGGATTTTAAAGAAATTCAAAATATGCAGCCTTCATCACCATCTTCCCAGAATCCCTTCACATTTACGTTAATGGTCCCTGTTACTGAGGATTGTAAAAAGTTAGAGCTAGAAGGAATTGGGAGGTCACTTACTCTGTAAGTTCATTTTATTTATTTATTTATTTATTTATTATTTAAAAAAAAATGTTATTTGAGACAGAGCAAGCATGAGCAGGTGTAGGGAGAGGGAGAGGGAAAGGAGGAAGCAGATTCCCTGCTGAGCAGGAAGTCTGTTGTGGGGCTCCATTTCAGGACTCTGGGATCATGACCTGAGCTGAAGGCAGATGGTTAGCCGACTGAGCCACCCAGGCACCCCTTTTCAAGACTATTTATTTATTTATTTATATTTATTTATTTATTTATTTATTTATTTATTCATTTGACAGAGAGAGAGACAGAGAGAGGGAACACAAGCAGGAGGAGAGGGAGAAGCAGGCTTCCTGCTGAGCAGGGAGCCCAATGTGGCCCAATCCCAGAACCCTGGGTTCTTGACCGAAGCCAAAAGCAGATGCTTAATGACTGAGCCACCCAGGCGCCCCAAGACTTCTTTAAAGAGTGGTTTTAAGTTGACAAAAAATTGAGAGGGAGGTGCCGAGATTTCTCATATACCACCTGCCCCTACACATGCTGAGCCTCCCCCATTATCAACATCCCTCAAACGGAATGGGTACATTTTTACCAAGGATGAATCTACATTGGCACTTCATGATTGCTCAAAGTGTACAGTCTACCTTAACGTTCACTTTTGGTGGTGTACATTCTGTGGGTTTGGAGAACTATGTAATGATATAAATCCTTTGTTATAGTATCTTACTGAGTATTTTCACTGCCTTAAAAATTCCGTGATGTGCCTATTCATCCCTCTCCTCTACTGCAACCACTGATCTTTTTACTGTCTCCATAATTTTATCTTTTCCAGAATGTCATGTAGTTGGAATTACATAGTATAGAGCCATTTCAGATTGGCTTCTTTCACTTAGTAATACGCATTTAAGGTTCTTCCATGTCTTTTCATGGGTTGATGGTTCATTTCTTTTTAGTGTTGAATAATATTATATTGTCTGAATGTACTACACGTTATTTATCCATTCACCTGCAGAAAGACATCTTGGATACTCTCAAGTTCTGGCTATTATGAATTAAGCTGCTTTAAACATCCCCTATAAGTTTTTTTGTGGGAACATGACTTTTCAGCTCTTTAGGGTAAAATGCCAAGGAGTGCAGTTGCTGGCTTGCTTAATAATCAGAGTATGTTTAGTTTTGTAAGAAAGAACCAAACTGTCTTCCAAAGTGGCTGTACCATTTTGCATTCTCACCAGCAAGGTGTGATAGTTCCTGTGACTCCACATCCTTGCCAGCATTTGGTGTTGTTGGAGTTCCAGATTTTGGCTATTCTAATAGGTGTGTAGTGGTATCTCTTTGTTTTAATTTGCATTTCCCTTATGATGTGTAATGTGGGACATCTTTTCACATGCCTGTTTACCATCCGTATACCTTCTTGGGTGAGGTGTCTTTTACGTTCTTTTGCCCCTTAAAAAAAAAAAAAAAAGATTTCTTAGGGCGCCAGGGTGGCTCAGGTAGTTAAGCGTCTGCCTTTGGCTCATGTCATGATCCCAGGGTCCTGGGATCTAGTCCCATATGAGGCTCCCCACTCTGCAGGAAGCCTGCTTCTTCCTCTCCCTCTGCCTGCTGCTCCCCCTGCTTGTGCACGTGCTCTCTCAAATAAATAAGAATCTTATTTATTTATTTGAGAGAGTGTGAGCTGGGGGAGGAGCAGAGGGAAAGGGAGAGTAGCCTCAAGCAGACTCCCTGCTGAGCATGGAGCCTGACCCAGGACCTAATCCCACCCACGACCGTGATCATGATCTGAGCGGAAATCAAGAGCCAGATGCTTGACCCACTGAGCCACCCCAGGTAGGTTTTCTTATTGTTGAGTTTTATTTTTTTTTATTTTTATTTTTTTAATTTATTTATTTGTCAGAGAGGGAGAGAGAGCGAGCGAGCACAGGCAGACAGAGAGGCAGGCAGGGGCAGATGGAGAAGCAGGCTCCCTGCCGAGCAAGGAGCCGGATGTGGGACTCGATCCCAGGATGCTGGGATCATGACCTGAGCCGAAGGCAGTCGTGTAACCAACTGAGCCACCCAGGCGTCCCCTTATTGTTGAGTTTTAAAGAGCTCTTTGTATGTTTCAGATAACAGTCCTTGATCAGATAGGTTTTTTGCAAATATTTTCTCTTAGTCTGTGGCTTATGTGTGGCTTTTCCTTTAATAGTTGTCTTTCACAAAGCAGAAGTTTTTAATTTTGATGAAATCCAGATTATGAATTATTTCCTTCATACATTGTGTCTTTGGTGTTGTGTCTAAAAAGGCATCACCATATTCAAGGTCATCTATATTTTCTCCTATGTTATCTTCTAGGAGTTTTATAGTTTTGTGTTTACATTTAGGTCTGTTATCTATTTTGAGTTAATTTTTGTGAAGGCTGTAAGGTCTGTGTCTAGATTCATTTTTGCTTGTGGATGTCCAGTTGTTCCACCATCTTTTGTTGAAGAGACTATCTTTTTTCCATTTTATTGCCTTTGCTCCTTTGTCAAAAATCCGTTGACTATATCTATTTTTTTTTAGTTGACTATATTTATGTGGGGCTGTTTCTGCACTTTCTAATTCTATTCTATTGACTATTTGTCGTTTTTGCAGTGTCACATTACCATGATTGTTGTAGCTTATAGTGAATCTTGAAGTCAGGTAACATCAGTCCTGCAGCTTTATTTTTCTGCTTCAGTATCATGTTGACTCTTGCTGCTTTATTGCCGTTCTATATAAAATTTAGAATCAGCATCAATATCCATGAAATAACTTGCTGGATATAGTTAAAATATTTATAAAGTTAGTTAGAAAATTATTTGTCCATTAAAATGAACTGAAAAAAGCTTCTTGGCAAAGGGAAGAATGTTTTTGGGACTCTTCTTAGAGTGTGATGATAAGATTTGGAAATCCTGATACCACTTGTTCCCTTCTAGGTCAAGCTGTGTGTTTACCGTGCCATTTTATAATATCATCATTTGTAATTGTTGAGAATTAGTACGTTTTTTTTTTTTTTTAAAGATTTTATTTTTAAGTAATCTCTGTGCCCAACATGGGGCTTGAACTCACAATCCTGAGATTGAGTTCAGGACTGAGCCAGCCAGGCACCTGAATTAATCAGTACTTTCATGTAAAAAGAGAACTAATTTAGATTCTTAACCATTGTCAGAAGTAGATATGTAAATACTGGGAAATAGAAAATTGTGTTTTGTTATAGAAGATATGATTAAATATTTAGAAAACCAAAATATCATTTGAAGGAAACCTATTAAAATTACTAAAAAAGTTCACTGAAGTGATGGGAAATAAGATAAAAATATAAAATACATAACCATCATGTACTCAAGAAAAACCCTCTAAAAGCAAAATCCATACTTCTGTCTCTTAAATCCCCCATTTATTGTCCAGAATGCCCAGTATTATTTCTGAATTAAAATTTTTAAAAATGCCATTGGTATATGATAAAAGATAAAAAATAAGTATCTCTGGGTCACCTGGGTGGCCAGTAGGTTAAGGATCTGACTTCAACTCAGGTTTTGATCTTGGGGTCCTGGGATCGAGCCCCATGTTTCCAGGCTCCCTGTTCAGGGAGGAGTCTGCTTCTCTCCCTCTGCTCCACCTCCTGCCCCCCCGGCCTGTGCTCCTGTGCTCTCTCTCTCATATAAATAAATAAAATCTTTTTTTTTTTTTTTAAAGTATCTCCAGTATAGATGAAAGGTTAGGTAAGCAATGTGTAGCTATTTTGCAGATGCCCTTTAGTGATAAGCTTGGTGATAAATAATACTGACACACTGAGGACCATTTACAGTTTGAGTAAGAAAATCTGTGTTTTTTGAGTAGGAGATGATAGAAATGGTTAAGATTGATCCTTCAGTACATGTTAGATAAATCAGAGAGGGTGGATCCTAAAGACATGAGAATCTGGAAAATCTCTGATAGGGCCTGTGAGCTGGAGTGGCAGCTCTGTAAAGTTAAGGGAGGATATGGTTAAGAAATTGAAGAAAAATAACCCTTATATTGAAATAATTTTAGATTTATATAAGAGTTATAAAAATAGTACAGAGTTCCCATATTTCTTTTTCCTAGCTTCCCCTAGTGTTAACATCTTACATAACTATAGATCAAAATGAAGAAATTAACAGCACTACAGTTCTATTAACTGAACTGTAGACTATTCCAATCTCACCAGTTTTTCCACGAATACTTTTTTCTGTTCCTAGATCCGATCCAGGAAATCATGTTGCATTTCATTGTCATATCTCCTTGGTCTCTCCTAATGTATAATGCTTTCTCAGGCTTTCTTTGTTTTTCCTGACTTTGATACTTTTGAGGAGTACTACTTGGATATTTTGTAGAATGTCTGTCAGTTTGGATTGGGTTGATGTCTTCTCATGATTAGACTAGGTTTATGTATTTTGGGGAAGAATACCACAGATGTCTGAAGAACCCTTCTCATTGTGTCGTATCAAGGGGTACATGGTATCAACATGACTTACTACTGGTGATGTTAACTTTGATCACTTGATAAGGGGATGGATGCCAGGTTTCTCCACTGCAAGGTTGCTTTTTTCTCTTTCAGTAGTCTGTTCAGTAGAAGCAACTCACAAGTCCAGCCCACACTCAAGCGGAGGAGATTTAAGCTCCACCTCCTGGAAGGAGGTCTGTCAGAGAACTTGTGGACACAAGTTAAACCTGCCATATAATTGATCAATATTTGAGGAGGATATTTTGATGCTGATTAGATAAACATTTTGAGAGAAGTTTTATTAGTTTTAAATAATTATAAAGCATAAAAGAAAGGAAAAGGAATTTTCAGATTTTGAGCCTGGTTGACTTATTATATGGGTAAAAGAAATAGTCATTCACTTTGGTTCTGTCATTAATTCAGTTTTCTACAGTGAAGTCCAGATATGTAAACTGTAAACTAGGGTTTAGACAGATAATCTCCATATAGTACCAGCAAACAGGTCCTTGTTCCCATGTTCTTCAACTGGCCCAGAAATCGTTAGGCTATTTCAGAGCATTCATGCCATTCTGATGTAAACTACACAATTCTGAGTCACGGTCATCAGGTTACATGCATTGTCTTCCAACAAATTTCTTAATTATAATTTATATATATTTCCTCTAATAAACTTACCCTTTATTTTTAAAATTTTAAGGAAGTCTCCCCCTCCCCAAGACTATAGCTCATTCAATACATGATAAAGCAGGAAAAACAAAAAAAAAGGATTGGAAGTGTGGTGGTTATATCCTATTGTTGTAATTTACATGTTACTTTTTAAAAAATCTGTTACTGTCTTCCAGGGGATTTTTTTAGTCAGTTCTCAAGCAGCCTCCTACATTTTTTGTAACACGGGAGACAGATCTTGCTGGTTCCCTGTCATCTTGCCAGCTTAATTTTTTTTTTCTTTTTAGAGAAAATGCTGAATATATCAGACTTCCTCTATTAGTTCTACTTCAAGCCCCCGTGAATGGCTTTCCCACCGATGACTATCTTTCAACAGACTGTGGGTGTAACCTACAGGACTTTGTTGAGAATATTGTACCTCTGTTCTATGCAAGGAGCAATTTATTTAGGTCCTGTTACATCTGTATCTAAATTGTTGCAGAGATTCTTGGAACCAACATCCTTTCTCCTTTCCGGCAATTAGTGAACTGGCAGTTGAGTTCATAGTTTCCAGAAACCTGTTGTAAAGTAGTGTTTGGTTGTTTTTCCCACCATAAACCTTATATTTCTGGCCTTGTTGAATGATTACTAGGTATTTAATTGTAAAGAACATTTTACGAAGTTCTGTTCAGGTAATATTTACTTCCCAGCTGGGAGCTTGTAATTACTACTTGTAATAGAAACTTGCAGCCTCCAAATTTTTAACTAGAAGCTCACAAATGATTTTGAGGCACATTAAATGCCAGAATGGAGCCACCAAATTATTCACTATTTGCTGCTGAAAGCACATACATAAATGCAAAGAAATTAAGCTATTGATTTAGGAACAATAGTATTTTCAATTTTTATTTGTTTTGAGAATTTTCCCTCATTTACCTTTAATTTTCATTTTATACATTATAAAAATCACTCATCTCTAGATAAGCATTAATTGTGATTTCTACCCTCTTCCCTTTCTGGTTATATCAATTAATTCTAGAATCAGTTAGTTCTAGAATCATATGAGTAGTATGTTCATTTAGTGGCTTCTTTGTAAACAATAAATTTAGAATATAATATGAGTATTAGTGAGAAATTTTGGTGGTTATAATAGTAGTTGTGGGTGGGTTAGAGGGTATGTACAATTTTTTTTGTTATAACGTCAGCTGTGCTTAGATACATAATTTTTTATTTGAAAGAAATATACATGAAATTAGAGTGGCTAAATTAGTAGTGTTAGCTAAAGTATTAGACTTCTTTAGAGCTGCTCAACAATTTTGTGTATAAGAATAAGTGATGGATATTTAGATGGGAGGCATTTAACAGAGCCTGTTGAATGGATAGAGAAGAGAAAATGAGCTGAGAGGATCAATTATTAGACTTTCTGATATATATGATTCTTAAAAAAGGTCAGTGTTATAAACCTGGTACAGTGATGTATATAGGTGGATAATACTAAGTAAAATAAAATGTAATGTTAGAACAGGTTGAAAATATGATTATATGCCAGATACTTGGCAGTGTCATTTCATGAATGGCCCTATCAGTGTAGTATTTCCGTAAATCAGTGTAATATCCATAAATCAGCAATTCTACTTAGCCTAAATATCTGTTCATAAATATCTACTGTTTTTTTTTCTACTGTTCTTAATATATGGATATTATATTATGGTAGCCTCCTTTGTATATGTATAAAATGATAGTATGTATTTGTGGTTCTTGACTTTCATAAACACTCTGAGCTTAATTGACATCCTGAGCTCCTGCATGTGGGATTGAATCTTCCATATTCTATTTCCTGAGACTTGATAATTTTGAACGTTTGCATTATGGTATTTCTTGCCCCAGATCATTGACACTGTGTTTTTAGTTTAGGCAATTGGGCTGACAGTGGTCTGAATATTTTCACTGTGTCCTGCCTTATGAAGGGAACCTCCCAGTTTTCCTAGATAGTCTAGGGGCTTCTCTGGATCACCACACAGCCATGGTTTGGAATTTGTTTGCTTATAGTGGTGCCCATGGGCCTGGGATTTCCCCATGTCCTGTCTTTTCCTTTCTGTTATTCTTCTGCCATTTTACCACCCAGGTTTTGCTCTTGTGGGGAGTGAGGGTTGGTCAATGGAAGGACGGTAGGCTTGTAGGAAAGAGAAATAACTGGTTCAAATTCCTAGAGGGAACAGAGGGTTGAGTTGCCTGTGAGGGTTATCTGCTGCTCCCTGGGTTGCTGGTTTGGGGGATGAGCGGTGTTCAGGAAATAGGTAGTGCCCTCAAAGCCTTAACTGGGGATTTGATTATGTTTGGTACTGTAGGAACACGACCACCATTACAACATGTATGTCTATTTTTAGATTTGTATGCTTTCAGCCTTCTAATTTATCTTTGGAAATGCTATATATAAAAGAGAACTGCCAATATTAAATGATGCTTTACTACAAAGTTTATTATTGCTGCTAGGTTTTATATAAGATTCAGAAGTAAAGAAGTCTACTTGTTCCATAATGACTGGTTTTAGTCCTATACATCTAATATGAAAATCACTACTTTTTTCAAAATACTTTCCTACTAGGATTGCTTTTTATCTTCTGGTGATTCCCTAATGACAATTTTTTTTTTTTTAAACCTGGGTCCAGCAGATTAGTGGCCCGTGGACATATTTTATTTGGCTGCTTTGTTATGCTTGCACAATGTGTACCAGGTTAGATAGGCAGATGTATGCTTGGTTGGAAAACCACCTTATTCTTTTTTTTTTTTTTTTTTTTTTTTTTAACTCACTGCATACACTTTACTTTAGTTGTAGGATTTCTGTTGGCATTTGGGTTTGCAACCCTGCTGTAGAACAGAAGGTAGAACATTATAACCTAGTGAAGGAATAGGTTTTGGAATTAGACCAACTTGGATTCAAAGCCCTGCTCTGTTTCCTACCTTGTGTATGTCCTTGGACAAAGTTACCAAGTTTTATTTACCTCATTTGTAAAGTGGGGAAATTGGTGGTGTTTTTAAGGATTAAATGAAACAATTTACATGTCACACCTAGCACCTACTAGGTACTCCATAAATGGAACTGATTTTTACTGTAACAGAGTTAACAGGAGAACCTTAGTATCATTGGCAAAACATAGTCTTTAAAAAGTCTTTTTTTTTTTTTAAATTTATTTGTCAGAGAGAGAGGGAGAGAGAGAGAGAGCGAGCACAGGCGGACAGAGTGGCAGGCAGAGGCCAAGGGAGAAGCAGGCTCCGTGCCGAGCAAGGAGCCCGATGTGGGACTCGATCCCAGGACGCTGGGATCATGACCTGAGCCGAAGGCAGCCGCTTAACCAACTGAGCCACCCAGGTGTCCCTAAAAAGTCTTAATTATACTGCAACCGATAAGGTAAAATATAACTTGAAAATTGGAATACAAAAACAGAAGACTTAATTTAAAAATTAGTTTTGGAATTTAAAATATAGTTTTAAAAGAGTGAAAGTTTAAGCCCGTGCTGTTTGGTGTTTCAAACTAAATTGTGCAAATTGGTATTACACTAGATATATTGAGGTTTTTTTCTTTTCTTAATTCTTTATCATTCATGTTTTAATCTTTCTAAGTCAGTGTGCATATCATTGCTACAGGAAACATTACTCATGACATGATGACACCATAGCATCCGTATTGATGATGTCTCTCTGACTGTCATGTATTTACATCCCCTAACTAGGCCAGTCACATAATACTGGAGGGTAGACCAGGCATATCTTATTTCAGATTAGTGCCAAGACTTTGTCTTGGGTGACCAGACAGACTGCTTACAGCCTAGTAGTTTTCAGATGCCCTGGAAAATAAAATTAAACAGAACAAAGTGTGATGCAAGGAAAGTGGCTCCAAACAAACTGATGTACCTGTGCACTTGTTCTTTTTCTAAAATGCTCTCACTTATTAGACAGTTACTGAAAAATAAGAAAATCTTTGTGGTTTTTTTTGCCTTTCTGCATATATTTCATAAAAGACCATTTTAAAAAGTTTTTATTTAAATTCCAGCTAGTTAACATACCGTGTAATGTTAGTTTTAGGTGTACAATATAGTGACTCAACACATATACAACACCTGGTGCTCATCATAAATGTACTCCGTAATCCCCCATAAAATGCCATTTTGGATGAGTATGTCCAAAGCAAGAATCAAAATGATTAGAACTTTTAAATTTCCAGTCATTCTCTGGGAAAATTGTTCTGTGTAATCGAAAGCTACAGTAGAACATTTGCAGAGGAAAAAAGAAAGATAATAACTTAAAACAATAAATTAATAAAATTATTACTTTATAAGCTAGTCAAGAGGGTAGATTTTCTTTTAATAACTAAATTCAAGAAATGAGATCAGGACCAGAATGGTAATAAAGGGATTCCATTTATATTATGCTTATTGAATAAACATTTACTAATCCCATCTAATGAAGAAAAGGTCAGACAGTGAAAAGCCTGACTTATGGAACATTTTGAAAGAAGATAATGTGCAGAATTGGCCCCAACTAGAGAAGGAGGTTAGGGTAATAACCAGGCTTCTTCTTTAAGAGAGAGAACTTAAAATCGGTGAGACTCATTGTATTAATAAGTGTATTCATCACTCAAAATGAGTTCCCTGAAGAATTTGACACTGCTGACTGTGTGTTCCTTTGGATTATAATAAGTTCTGCATACTCTGTGATTGCTTCTCTGGCCTCTTTTTCCCTTTTGTTCAGCACAGGTGAGGGTTCCCCCAAGTGTCTGTTCTGCAGTTTTATTTTGTTTTTACTTTCTTTTCATCCATGAAGATCTCAAAGACATTATTTTTTGCTCTCAAATAATTTAAAAAGTTGAGATATGACTCACATACCATAAAATTTACCTTTTAAAAATGTACAGTTAGGTGGTTTTTAGTATTGCACAGTAACTTGGGTGTGACCATTACTATTATCTAATTCCAGAACATTCATCACCTCAAAGAGAAAACCCACAATGCATTAATAGTCACTACCCATTTTCTCTTCCCCTAGTCTCTAGCAACCACTGATTCACTTTCTGTCTTTACAGAGTTGACTACTGAATACATTTCATATATATGGAAACATATATTTAGACTTCTGTGATTGGCTTATTTTCACTCAACATAAAGCTTTCAAGGTTTATCCATGTTATTTCTGTAGTGCATATCAGTACTTCATCCCATTTTATGACTGAATTATATTCCATTGTATGAATGTATTGTATTTATCAGCTGATGGACATCTGGGTTGTTTACACATTTGACTATTATGAATAATGCTGATATGCACATTCATGAACAATTTTGTTGTTGACATGTTTTCAGTTTTCTGGGTATATGCCAAGGAGTGTATCTCTAGGTCTTGTGCTAACTTCATGCTTAATTTTTGGGGGAAATGACAAAACATACCATTTTACCTTCTCACCAGCAGTGAATGAAGATTCCAGTTTTCCACATCCTGTCAGCAGTTGTTACTGTCTACCTTTTTAATTATACCTATTGTATGTAGTAGGTATGAAGTGGCACCTTTTTATGGTTTTGATTTGTATTTCCTTTGTGTCTAATAATGCTGAATATCTTGCTACTTGCTTA
>PISX010009449.1:0-75805 GCA_004024625.1 Mellivora capensis
TGTTACTTGTTATGCTCCGCAAATAAGTGAAAGTTTTACCCTCGTTCACAGTCTCAGCCTGCAGAAAGACTTCCTCTATTTTAGGGAAGAACGAGTATCATTACCAAATGTCTGCTGCTAGAATGTATTTTGTATTAGCTTACATCTGTATATAAGCAGTCCATAGTTTAAACTCTTCATCTTAGCCTTTCTTTTAAAGATCTATGAGGTCATATTTCACTTGTTTAATGGGTCAATTTGTATAACCTTTAACTTCATTATAAAATCTTATAAATTTAAATAGTTGAATAGTTGTTATGGTTATTTAAAAAATTACATGGTTTCCCAACCAGTAACTGTAACTGTTTGCTCTTGCCTGAGCCCTCATATCTATCCTTCTGGAAAGATAAGTAAACAGGTTTTCTGATGCCTTTTCTTCTTTTTTTTTTTCTCTTAAAGAAATGCAGCCGCATTTTTTTAAGAACATTGTTTTGACAGGAGGAAATTCCCTCTTCCCAGGATTTAGAGATCGGGTTTACTCAGAAGTTCGATGTCTCACTCCAACAGATTACGATGTTTCAGTTGTGCTGCCTGAAAAGTAAGTGTTGGCTGATACAGAGATAAAACATGCAAGTCATTTAAAAAATTTTTTTTAAATTTATTTATTTGTCAGAGAGAGAGGGAGAGAGAGCGAGTGAGCACAAGCAGACAGAGTGGCAGGCAGAGGCAGAGGGAGAAGCAGGCTCCCTGCCGAGCAAGGAGCCCGATGTGGGACTCGATCCCAGGACGCTGGGATCATGACCTGAGCCGAAGGCAGCCGCTTAACCAACTGAGCCACCCAGGCGTCCCCATGCAAGTCATTTTAAAGCTAAAACGGTCAATAGGTAGACTTGAGCTTAAAGCCTCCTTCTAGCAGGTTGATTTCAGCTTTGAAATCCTCATTTTCCCTTTCTCAAAAATTAGAAGAATAAACCTAACATTTCAGTGGGCTATGGCAGCTTGATGCTAAGATGCTGAGTGTAGTTCCTGGGGAAGAAGCTTAGGGAGCCACATCCTGTTCAGCATTTTTACTTTATAAATAAACAAACAAGGTCTCATGACTTGGCAAAGGCCTTATAGTAAGCTAATAACAATGACTAGGCTAAAACCTAGTTCTCTTTTATTTTGAGTTGGGAGCAAATACATGTTTCTTACCAAATATGTGTGTAAATAATACCGTCTCACTGCCGTCCCAGTTTTAAGTGACAGAATTGCAAATAAGACCCCATATACCTGAATTTTTTTTAAAAGAGAGAGAGCGGGCAAGAGGAGGTTGCAGGGAGGGGCAGAAGGAGAGAGGGAGAATCTTAAGCAGGCTCCATGCCCAGCACAGAGCCTGATGCAGGGCTCGATCCCATGATCCTGAGATCATGACCTGAGCCAAAATCAAGAGTCAGAGTCTTAACCAACTGAGCCACCCAGGTGCCCCCCATATACCTGACTCTTAATTTTAGAGTTTTGTTTTAAAGTAGAAGTTTCTAAATCAATAGCAATGAATAAAAGGTCTCTATCTGCTCACTTAATTTATAGCTATCAGATTAAAGAATAAATAATTGTTGGATATTAGAATGATTTTTATCAGCATTAATATTTATATACTTTATAGAATATGAAGCATACTGGATTTTTATCCTGTGTGTTTATTTTATTATTATTTTTCCCCCTTGTTTCTTTATTCCCCACACTTTTTTTTCTTTTTCCCCCTCATATGCTTTTTGTACTGCATTTGAAATGCAAGTCAGGCACAAGGCCAAGGGATCCACAGAAATAGTCTTTATTCTTTTATCCATCAAATCTTTATTGTACATCTGTTTTATATATGTATGTAAGTAAATACATATTTAAAGATTAGGTAATAAAATGAATATAATAAAACATTAACTTTCCATCATTTTTCAGATTTTAAACTGATTTGGGGGAGAGGAACAGTAGAAATAGAATTGAGTCATAACACAAAGTATAACCTCGGTTGAAAAAAACCAAATAAATGTTTTATGCGTTCCAGTTTTACTGACTGTGTCCTACCCTGTAAACGTTTCATTTATTAGAGGTAACAGTATAGCAGCAAAAGCACAGCCTGAAAATAGTTATGGGTTAAAATGTAGTCTCACACTTAACCTCTCTGAACCTCATTTTTCTAAATCTGTGAAATGAGAGTTAGAATAGTTGTTTCATGGGTTGTTGGGCAAAATAGATGACATATCTTTGTCACGTACAGAATTTAGATCTAGTTATGACTATTTTTCCTTTTATGCATTTTTGACCTTTCATATTCTTGTTTTTTATTAGAAGTAGAGGGTCTATAAATTCAGGACACAGGGGAAAAAAAGAACACTTTGTTGTACTGGTGACCAAGGTTTTTTCTTTCTGAGTTTACCTTATTCCTATGAAGCTTATGCTTATTTTCACACTTTAAGTGATTTTCCTGTTAAATTAGGTTGAGTAGAGATTGCCACATTTTAGTTACTAATGAATGTTTTCTGGCATTTCAGTTCTGTAAAATTATCTCGGTTCACTTATTTTAACTTTATTTTTAGCCCTATTACTTATGCCTGGGAAGGTGGAAAATTGATATCAGAGAATGACGATTTTGAAGATATGGTTGTAACAAGAGAAGATTATGAAGAAAATGGACATAGCGTCTGTGAAGAGAAATTTGATATTTAAGAAACATTCTGAATTAAAGTTTTGAGTGGTTGTAATTGAAAGGTTTAATTTCAATGTTCTTTTTAAAGTAGGTTACCTTTCATCCTAAGATAAGATCTTAAACTTATGTAAATACTTTGATCCTTGGCTAATTTTCAAAGGTTTCTTAGCTACATTATTACAGTAAACTGTATCTCAGCTCATATTTTCATTTATGAGTTAGACTACCATAACAGTGCTCACACTGTTCCTGAGAATAGGTTGTGTTTCATTAGAAGATGAAAGAGTGAATGCATTTTAAATTTAATGCCTTATAGCTGAGGGCACAAGAGTAACTGTCTCACTGGTCAGTTTTCCTTGGAAGATTCTTTTGTGTGGCTCTGACTAGAGAGGGATTGGCTAAAGTGTTTCCTGGCTGATAGGATTTCTCTTTTAGAACTGAGTATTTTATCTAAAAATTGTCATTTTTGTTTATACATACTAAAGTTGGGAAGACAAATCTTATTTGTGTTTTGCATTTATTTTTTATTTAGAGTAAGTTGGAAAGGTGGAAACAAAAGCCAATTTATTAAAGTGCTTTTTTGATCAGTATTATGTTGGCAGAAATGTATTATTTTATTCATAAAAATACTGTACCATTTTTTAGGCTGAAAAGAAATTAGACATTAACTCAGGGTTGGTCAAAAACTATTGAAACAAACGTTAATGGTTTGTTTTAAAAACTCATATTGGGGGGCACCTGGGTGGCTCAGTGGGTTGGAGCCTCTGCCTTCGGCTCAGGTCATGATCCCGGGGTCCTGGGATCGAGCCCCGCGTCGGGCTCTCTGCTTGGCAGGGAGCCTGTCTTCCCCTCTCTCTGTGCCTGCCTCTCTGCCTACTTGTGATTTCTGTCTGTCAAATAAATAAAATCTTTAAAAAAAAAACAAAAAACTCATATTGGGTACCAAAAAAAACTCATATAATTCACAGTAGACATAGTCAGGTGTTAAAAGCTACAGATTTCCAATTTAAGGAAAGAGATGGCAATGACATTAATGAATAGAGCAGGTATGCTTATCTGTTTACAAACTGTAGAAACTCATTTGGGCTGTTCTAAGCAAAACAAAATATATCAGTAGGACAGTGTTTCGTAAAATTTAAAAGAAAGAAACTGGACCAACAGCCTTAGGAAAGATAAAAAACCAGGATAACTTTAGGAATCTAGGTTACAGAAATTGAGAAACAATCCTTTTAGAGCCCTGCCATCAAATATCTCAACTTCTCTGTTTTCTGTCTTAATGTCATTATGTTCATGAATCAAATTCCTACCAGTTTCTTCATCCTATTTAGGATCATGCATTTACCCCATGCCTTCAGGGACTTTGACAGCACTACTAAGAGTAAAAGCAGGTTGTTTCCCAAAGGAAAATTAAGGTGAAGAGACAGATGCTGATCAGAATGAAAGAGCTGTCAACTACAATTTTACTTGGGTTTTGTTGGGTCAGGACCTGGTCAGTCCTTCCTAGACTTAGGCTGGAAGTTGCAAATTGAGTGTTTGTGTGTTACCCAATTACTAGCACATACTCTGCGGGCAGTGTAGCAAGACAGTGCTGTTAGCACAAAATGAGGTTTTGCAGCCATTCAGTTAGAATTTCAAGATGATGTGGTTGGACGTAAAAGGGTAAATCCCCATTTAAAGGACTTTCCTTGACTTGTCAAGACCTCATGTTGGACAGGCAGAATACTTATTCATCACCAACCAGGTGTTTTTCCTTGAACACGCATTCCTCAAAGCTGCATTCCCAAAACATGCCCTGGCCTTGAAGTCTTGCTGAGACTGATGTGTGTGTTCACATGCTTACTATATAAACTAATTTCTGTATGCAGTGTGCATCTCATAGTGATCATCTTTGAGACACTAAAACTTCATTTCTGAAATTAATGAACATAGACCTTAATCCTCTATCTCTATCTAGAACATTAAAGCTCCCATCCATTTCCACACCTATCTAATTTAGAAACTTCATTGCTAGATATTTTATTTTAATATTATATAGTAAGTTGGTTTCAAAGAGAACATTTACTGTTCTAAATAATAACATTTAAGTGATACGTTTAAGATATCAATTATTTTGGAAAGATACTGATAAAATCCATAAATTCCTAATTTAAAATTCACTAAAAGTGGG
This sequence comes from Mellivora capensis, assembly GCA_004024625.1. Taxonomy (NCBI): domain Eukaryota; kingdom Metazoa; phylum Chordata; class Mammalia; order Carnivora; family Mustelidae; genus Mellivora; species Mellivora capensis. The sequence continues at coordinate 4,833 of PISX010009449.1, forward strand.
GTGAGAACTTAGCCACATTAGCGTTCATAGTTTTTTTTTTTTTAATTAAAGATTTTATTTATTTGAGAGAGAGAGGGAGGAAGAGAGTGAGCATGGGGGTGAGAGGCAGAGGGAGAAGCAGGCTCTCTGCTGAGCAGAGAGCATGATGCAGGGCTTGATCCCTGGACCCTGGGATCATGACCTGAGCTGAAGGCAGACGCTTAACCAACTGAGCCACCCAGGTGCCTCTAGAGTTCATAATTTTTTTTATTGCAAATTGCATGCATGGAAATAACATGTTCCAGTGTTGGCCATGCATTGTAAACCCCTTAAGACAGTAGAATTAGAATTTACATCAATGATTAATTAAGATAGAACAGTCCTCTCAAACACTTTTCTGTCTTGGTTTTGAAATTTTTAATTCAGTGGTGTTTGACTTGGCATAGCAAACTAATCATGTTCACCTACTTCATGTCCCAAATCCCTTTAACCATTTCTAGTGGAGAAGGGAAGAAAGTAAATGAGATCAGGGAGGAATATACAGGGAACACTTCAGTGCTATTTGTGATATATTCTTTCTCAAGCTGGGTGGTGGGCACATGGGTGTTCACTGTAGTAGAATCTATACTGTGTGTGTGAAATAGTTCACACTATATTTTCATAGAAGAGTAAATCCTTAAGTGACTCTAGGAAACACAAAGGGTTCTATTGATGAACAAAAGTGGAGGAATTTGTAAAAGATGAAAAATAAATGAGATTATATTGTTGGAGAATCAAGAACAAAACCCATGTCCCAGATCAGGGCAGGAGAAAACTACTAAATACATAACAATTCCAGAGATATTTTAATCTTAGGACAAATACAGAGAATTGGAGATCATGGGCGAGCCATTAAGAGAATGAATCGGAAACAGCTGAACCCTTTGCACTTTCTTGGAATTCAGGCTCAGCAGAAAGAATTGAAGTGCAAGGGTTGGACAGGGAAAGAATCTAAAATAGTTTTATATCCACTAAAGACATCAAAGTAAAAAAAAAATCTTAAAGAGAACAGCTGATTGTGGCAGTGATTTCAGGCTAAAGATAAGAGCTCAGACTTCATTAGAAAGAATTCTGACAGAGCAGTACCCTAGGGCACTTAGCAACACAGGTGCTTCTGCTGAGGAAAGGCACCATAATTTGAACTTAGATTCAACAGGTAAACAGGAATTTGTAAAAGAGGGGGGAAAAAAAAGGACAACCAAACATTAACATTTGAGGGATACTTAAAACACCACAAGAGGTACACCAAATCCAGCCAACAAGAGTGAATCCCTAAGGGAAGAAAATAAACTTAAAAGTAATACTCTCTCAAAGACCAATGAGGCAATTGCATCTATCACACCAGATTACTATAATAGAGATCCTAGAAATTAAAAAATAGGATTACTTATCCTTAAATGATGGGCTGAATAGCAGAATGGGCACTACCAAAGACTAAAAAGAAGCTGAGGGAATTTTCCCAGGATATAACACAATTGAGCAAGCACTAGGATGGCTGGGGCAAGAAGTTAGCCAGTATTCACAATATAGGCTATGTTGTCCATCTGATACTAAGAACCTCCCTTATAGAAAACACAAATACCCTCATTCCTGGAGACTATTGTGAGACATCCATCCATGTATTTCTTACCTAAAATTTCTAGTTCCCAGGTTTCTTGTAGTTTTCAAATATCTGATACTCTGGTCAAACTGTTAGCCACCCATATGTTCATGTAAATTGAGCAAGAAAGGCTGTTCTTGGTCCTGCTTCTGGGATCATTTCGCTTCCCTCCTGCACGTTAGGCATGCACAGCAGCACGTCAGAGTCAAGGGGAAGTGGTATCTACGAGATTGGACTCAGGCTGGACAAGTAAATTCCATGAGCTCAGGCTTAGAGCACTTTTACTGCACACACTGTTTACCTTCCCTCACCCCACATCTGTGACCTTATGGAGGTTATCTAATACCAGAGAAAAAAATTCAAACCTGGTTTGCAGGTGGTTCCATGTGGTATGGCTCATTCCAGCCAGAAACAGAGTGCTAGCACAAATCAATTATTGAATAACTATACTCATGAATTGAATAAATCAGGCAATGAAAGAGTTGTCTAATATAATTGGTCAGAATCAAGTGACAAGAGCTGGGGTTGCAATGCTAACTTTTTAGATTTTATGGTCAAAAATCTTTCTAGCTTATAAGCAATTGCATACTAAAAACACTTCTAAAAACACTTGTAGAGAGTACAGGGAAGAAAGAATGCCAGAGGAAAAGGTCTCGAGAATGCCTTTCAGTCTTAAACATTCTTTATGTATTTTTTTATGTTATTTATGTTATGAGAAAAGTTTTGTATCAACATTTATTTCTTCAAGTTAGAAACTATTTTTTCTAAGAGAGAGGGAGTAGGGGAGGGGTAGAGGGAGAAAATTCCAAGCAGGCTCCACGTTCAGCAGTATGAAGCCCAATGTGGGCCTCTGTCTCACAACCCTGAGATCATGACCCAAATAAAAACCAAGAGATGGATGCTTAACCGCCTGAGCGACCCAGGCACCTAAAAAAAAAAAAAAAAAACTTTCATTTACCTGGGTAGTACCTGAGAATGTGCATAAGAAGTTTAAGCAGAGGGGCGCCTGGGTGGCTTAGTGGGTTAAGGCCTCTGCCTTCAGCTCAGGTCATGATCTCAGGGTCCTGGGATCGAGCCCCGCATCGGGCTCTCTGCTCAGTGGGGAGCCTGCTTCCTCCTCTCTCTCTGCCTGCCTCTCTGCCTGCTTGTGACCTCTCTCTCTCTGTCAAATAAATAAATCTTAAAAAAAAAAAAAAAAGTTTAAGCAGAGTCTCAAGCACTAATAAAACAGGCTGTTAATTTTCACAGAAATTTACTGAATATTCTAACAGGAGGTAATGTTTTCAATGATTGGAGCTGGACTTTATAGAGGGGGGAAAACTTCATAAATCCTCTCTCAGGAAAAATGTTTGATCTAAATATGAATGGTAATACCCTTGGGAATTCTAAAGCAGGGAAACTGTAATTTGTGGACCTGTCACTAGATGGAGCAGAACTGTTGGGTTGGGAATTCATGCCTCGGAACATCCAAAAACTATTCAGTAGAAGTCAACTTTTCTTTGTAAACAAGTTCAATTGAATAATAGTATATTTGTTGGCCAAAGTAAGCTTTGTTAGGTAGTATTATAAGAAATTTTCATTCACTTTATACAATAGTAAAACATTTCAAGCATTGCTGAACAACTAGTAATTCTACTAATTATAAATTGGATTTCACCTAAATCTAGGGAGCTTACTTGCTAATATTGTCCCTTCTGAACTCAGATAAGTCAAGTAGTAAATCAAGGTCTTTGACACCAGAGCCCATATCCTGGTGTTACTTGCCATACTACACACTTGCCTTTGTATCTTTGATATTTCTGGTCCAATCTTAGAAATACAAATCTGTGCATGTACATTTTTACTCTAGAATTTTTTTAAAAAAGGGCCCAGAAGGAAGATGTTTCCTTAAGGTTGTATGTAATCTCCTCAGCAGCAGATTCAAAGACATGGTAATATCCTTCATGCATTCCTCAAAGTTCTAACTTTTCACAGTGATATTGAGCAATCCCCCGACCTGATTCACATAGAATATTAAAACGAAGACTTTCCTAACAAGGAGACTCCCCCCTGCACCCCTCCCACTAAAGAATATTTGGCTCCATGTTTCCAGCGTTTTCCTGATCTCTTTAGAACCACCCTTTCAGGGGCGCCTGGGTGGCTCATGGGTTAAAGCCTCTGCCTTTGGCTCAGGTCATGATCCCAGGGTCCTGGGGTTGAGCCCCACATGGGGCTCTCTGCTCAGCGGGGAGCCTGCTTCCTCCTCTCTCCCTGCCTGCTTCTCTGTCTACTTGTGATTTCTGTCTGTCAAAAAAAAAAATCTTAGAACCACCCTTTCAGGTCTCCTACTGGAGATATATCAATGTCCTCCTCATCTCAAAAGACCCACAGATTAGGGTAGTTATATCTCCTAGTATCATAAAATTATTTTACTTTGTTTTCTGTTCTGTTTTAAATGGGCAGGAACTCAGAATTCACCCAGCTAATACCTTTATTTTAACATAATATCTGAACATTGAGTATAATGGCTTATTCACAAAGTAAAAGCAAATTTTTGAAAATATATATACATCAATAAAGGCCTTTAGTATATTCTCTGAAGACAGAATCAATAGTGTTGATTCTCTAATTCGGTGGTTCTTAATGTGCTTAGATCATAATACCCTTTGAGAATCTGGTGATGCTGTGGATTACTTCCTAGAAAAACACCATGAGCACATATACGCAAAAAAATTGCACGTGATTTTTCAGCCCTCTGAAACCTTTTCACACTCTTAGTTGAGAACTTTGACTCTGAGGATTCAAATTCAAAAAACTGTATCAGTTTTTGAACAAAAAAAAGATGACGTTAGTTCAATATATATTTTTTCAAGTACTTACGATGCATTCTTCTTTGATCAAAGTGCAAGTTAAGACCACAAAAGAATGTATTTCTGTGTAACTTTCAACAGGGATTTAATCCACAACCTATATGGCATTGAAAAAATGATGTCACAAAGTGATCTAACCAACTTAAAAACAGAGAGGGAGGGAGAAGACAGGAAGGGAGGAGGAGGGAGGGAGAGAGGGAGGGAGAGAAGAAGAAAACCAGGAGGGAAGAAGAAACCCATAAAATACTCTCTGGGGTAATGAAGATTTAGAGAAGCCAAAATCATGGTTTTAGATATTAAAGAATTTTAGATTTGTGACTTTTAAAATATTCTACTTTTAAAAATCTTACTCTGTTTAGACAATTCACAGTAGCCTAAGAAAGTAACTTAAAAATAATACATACAAAGGAAAGTGCATGCTTTCTTCAGAGAACAAATGCATCAAAATGTTCCTTTTCTGTGGGAAGAAATTTTTTTAACAGTATCAACTGTACCAGATCCCCAATAATAGCACATTTAGTAAGTGCTTTTAATGGCATGATTAAGTGAATCAGCATACATGAACTTAATTTGTATTCCTTTGTAAAGTTAAAAACTTTCTTAAATTTTTAAAGGTATACTCTCTCAGCAACTCTCAAATATGCAATACAGTATTATTAACTATAATCATCATGCTGTATATTATATCCCCATGACTTATACAAGTGGAAATGTGTACCTTTTGTCCACCTTCCTTAACATATTTTAAGGATAATCACACAATCTTTAGGCTACATTGTCTCTGAAGTCTAAGTATAGCAGTTTGAGAAAATCACCAGAGAATTGCTTGTATTTACAAATGGTAGTTTCTTGCCCCCCAGAAGTGTTAATGTAAAGCTTCTGGAAGGTGTTTTGAAATTCCTTAATTAATTTCTCTTTTTTGTTGTTGTTTCAAAGAGATGCTGAGGTTACTATTGATTTGAAGAGCCAGCTGGTGAAGATACTGAACTGTCCTTTCCTTTTTTCTTCAAACTCCTTGTTAAGTGTTGGCAAAATGTGAAGCCTTAAAAAAAAAAAAGAAAAAGTTGAAAAAACAAGAAAGAAAAAAAACCAAAAACCTGAAATGTATATATCCAAACTGGCCTCATGCTGGACTTATTTTTTTCCAGAGTATGGTGGATGATATTACTTTTGCTCATATTTTCTTTGCCTCAGAGTAATAAAACTGCTTCTTAACAAAGCGCTCCATAGCAAAACAGGTACTATCTTATTTTGCATACATTATTTCATTTGATCTTCAAAATGTCTCCACGAAGTAGGAGAAGCAAGGAACTCCTATCCCACTTTCAAGACAAATACACAAGGGATTTAAGTGTTATGGTTAATAAGTTGGAGGTATATGGGAGGAAAAAGTTTTCCTTGACCCTCTTAGGGTCCCAGGCTGGGTCTCAAAAGTAAAGTGATAAAGACAGATTAAGAGGAGAAAAGCATACAAATTAAGTTTTGTTTGCCACAGGACCCTCCATAAGAAAATGGAAACTCAAAGAAACAGTCCTCATACTTTTATGCTAGGTTTGATGACCGTGGACAGCTGTGGAAGAATATGATAGGCTGAGTATCAGGTAATTCTAATAAACTGGGGAAAACTAAGCAAGGCCTGTTTGTTCCGACTCTTCTTGTGTCCCTTTGTTTTCAGAGATAAAGATGCTCCTTACCCTGAATGTAAGGAGGGCACCTCTAACAGGACTGTTTTATGGCTTTTATCAGGGAAGATGAGTGATGAGCAAGGAGGAGAAGGTCAGGGTGGCTTTCCTGCTTCTGCCATGTTCTCAGACTCTTTCAGCTTAAAGTATTCAACATGCCAAATGCCATATTTTGCTGTGGCATGTCATGAACCTCATTAGAGGCATGTTCAAAACACAAATAATTTCATGAAAACGAGCAGTGCTTTTTTCACTGTTCTGTGAGCTGTCTTAGTACATACAGTCAACTAAGCGACTCCTGATGCTCATCTACAATTGAAGACACCTTAGCCCCCACGTACGAAAGCATTCTCAATCAGAGTAACCTTTGAAATCCCGAAGGCCATCAATTTTAGAGGTTTTATTTATTGTCACTAAAATGGCTTTTATTTAAACACACCTATGGTGATACCCTGGAATTATACTGTCTTTGAAAATTTAAACACCTGGACCCAACTCTCTATCTAGAATCTACTATCCTTCATGTAACAATAGAGTAGTAGCTTAACATGAGTGCTTACCATGTGCCAAACTTATTGTACTTTTCCCTCATTAAGTCTTCAGTAACCTCAGGTCTAGGTGTGTAGGTATTATTAGTATCAGCCCTACCTTACTGATGAACAAAAGCTTGGACCACGTGGCTCACAAGTGGCTGAGCTAGGATCTGAAACAAGGACTGTGCCCTCCCAGGGCCTGGAGTCTTTCCGCCATGATACACTAGCTCCGGAGCTGTCACCACTCTTCTCAATCTCAGAACGTCAAATCCTCACGTGCCACCTTTCTTTGTCCATCACCTCTTCTTTCCTCTCCTGAGTTAGATACGGAACTGAACATTTGAACCACTCTCTCACGAACGCATATGCTCCTATCCTGCAACAGCTGACGAGCAACATCTCAGCTCATCATCAATGCTTGAATCCACCTTTTCCACTCTGGCATTCAAGTGCATAAGTGCTGCTGACAAAATTGTACTGTACAAACTGGCACCACTAACATTTACAATCCACAGCATCCAGGTGCTCAAAATTCCTCATCAACATTTACTTGTCCTTTCTCAGCTGCTTTTCCTATTCACCTGACAGTCTATTTCTCTTCTCACGGGATACATTCATTGGTCCAACTCCTCTCCTACTTTGTCAAGGAAAACGAATGCATCTCTTGCAATCTCTCTCAACGTTCTACCTTCACCCTCTCCATTTATTTACATCCACACACACTGTCATCTTTATTCCAATATCCCTCCTTCTGTGCCAGGCAAACCCTTGGTCCGTGCCCTTGAGCACATGTCCTCTGCTCTCCTCTCAGTGGATCAGTGTGCTGGAACCTCTAGCTTGACTCAGCACCACCCCAATTATGGCCCACTTTTCTCTCTTCCCCTTATCGTATACCCACTCTTAATTTCTTTATCCATTCATTCCCCATTCATTCCCTTTCATCCCACTGCAACCTGGTTTTTGTCACACTGCTGAATCCGCTCTCACTAATTGGCTCCAGAGAGTCGTTGCAGTCCTGATCTGCCACACAGAGTCCTCCTCCTTAAAATTCTATATCTCCTGGGTGCCTGGGTGGCTCAGTGGGTTAAAGCCTCTGCTTTCGGCGCAGGTCATGATCCCAGGGTCCTGGGATCGAGCCCCACATCGGGCTCTCTGCTCCTCGGAGAGCCTGCTTCCTCCTCTCTCTCCCTGACTGCCTCTCTTGCCTACTTGTAATCTCTGTCAAATAAATAAATAAAATCTTTAAAAAAATTCTACATCTCCTTAGCTTTATGGGTCTGACTTTACCTCAGTTCCCCCTTCACATTGCTTCTCTGTCTCATTTGTAGGTTCCTCTTTACTCGTCCCTTGACTATTGATGTTCCTTAATGTTTTATTCTTGGACCTCCTATTTTACTCAATGTACTCCAAATGACCTCAATTTCCATGTGCTCCCAGATATTTAGTTTTAGCTCATATCTCCCCGCTGAGCTTCAATTGTGTGAATCCCGCTGCCCTACTGAAAAGCTTGACCAGGATGTCTCACACATATCTTAAGTCAAAAGGCCAAACTGGATTCAATCATCTCCCTAGGGGTACCTGGGTGGCTCAGTTGCTAAGCATCTGCTTTTGGCTTGGGTCATGATCCCAGGGTCCTGGTATCGAGCCCCATGTTGGGCTCTCTGCTCAGCGGGGAATCTGCTTCTTTGTCATTCCCCCTACTTGTACTCTCTCTCTCTGACAAATAAGTAAATAAAATCTTAAAAAATTTTCAATTAAATTATATAATGATACAATCGGAATCTTATTCAATAAGGGATAAACTTCACGAAGAGACGAAGGAACTAAGCTATTTAGGGGAAAATATTATGAGATCATTTTTCACTTTCCAAATGCTTGCAGCACATAGCCCTGTGCAAGGACTCATATTCATTATCTCTCTTTAAAGCATGTTATTGAACAGAAATAAATATTAAATGCCTGCAACTCCTCCACTTCTCTCAAAAGCCAAAAGTAATGATAAATTGAATGTAAAAAGCTACTGTAGTAGTGGCAGCCAAATGAAGTTTAGTAAGATATGATTGAATTAATCCGAAAAGATTTCAGATGCTAAGTTCAGAATACTTTATTAGCATTGCTGTTTAACTGCATCCAACAGACAGGATACATGTGGCAACATACCCTTTGCCGTATGCCCTGTGTTTAAAGAAAGGTATGAGAAAAAAATCTATTAGCTGAGAAGTTCCAAGTAAGTCAGGAAAATAAATTTATGTCCCACTGTATGAATGTTTTTCTAAAAATTAGTAATGCTTCAGAAACTTTTTTTTAAGGAAAACAATGTTACCTACTTTTCTAGTTGGCCAAGCTAATTAACTTCTCTCTAAAGCTTCAGTTACCTTACCTATAAAATAGGATAGTGGTAATGCCTACAAAAAATATTGTGTAGAAGAAATAATTTTATAAACCTATGTTAGTTTTCAGCACAGTGTCTGACACATAGTAGGGCTCAATATTAGTATCAAGTAATAGTAAATGGTAATAGTATTTAATATTTAAATAATTACACAATTTAAATATTTATAATATTTTTTAAATTTATGATATAAGTACTGAGTATAAATGTTACATATTTAATAATTACCCAGTGGGGTAGATGCCATTCTTATTTCCATTTTGTCAATGAGGAAGATGAAGCACAGGAGATTAAGCCACTTGCCTGGGTAATTTGGACCCAGGACCCACAGTTAGATCTATTATGCTATTTTGCCTCTCACATGACAATCTTAGGAAATTTATACTGAAAATATTTGATAGTTTAAAGAAAATCTAAACTAAAGAATTAGATCAGTTGCCACAAGACATCGAGTGAAAAAATTCATGGCATTTATTCACCTGGGAAGGTCAGTTTCCTCTATAAAAGTAGGTCATTTCCTAGAAAAGAGAAGGAAAGAGGTGAGAGAGAATGACACATATGAGAAAGAATCTGAGACAGAAGAAGAGATGAGAGAGACAGCATAGGAGCAAGGAAGCAGGCAGGTAATAGAAGGGGAGGTAAGACTTGGAAACAGCATTGAGAGAGAAAATTTGCACCTTTTTAGATTAAAGGTAATCAGACAAGGAGCTTTCAAAAAGAACTGCAGAAGAACTTGCAATGGAGATAAAAAAAATTACATTCATATAACTATCTTTTATTATATATTTATTACATACTCACCCTTGGCTCCTTTCCAACTTACTTGGCTATAATAGTTTCTTAATGATGAAGAAGGAACAAATCTGAATCAATATCTGGTATGGCATTTGGATCTTCTCCACATAGAAACTTCTTAAGTTTCTTACAACCAGATCCAACATAAAACAGTTTTTGTGTTTTATCCACCATAAAAACTGGTATTTTCAAATATTTAATATGAATTTTTTTTCTAGCCAGGAATCCAACATAAGAAAGACCTCTCAAAATTTTTGACCAATGAGTAGAGGAAGAAGGTTGCAGATGGGGAGAGGGGGCGGGTAGCAGAAGGCCTCTGAATTATAGAGGGTATAAATACTTGAAACTTTTTTAGAATTCTTCATATTCTATTTTCTACTCTTATGTACTTTAACTGAAACTAGGCTAACCAATCCTTAGTGTAATGTTCTCCTATAATAACGAAAATTTGTATTTCCATAAAAACAGTGGTCTAAATAATCTTACACTGTAATTGCATGGTCCATATATAAGTGGTTGCTTTTAAATATATTACAATTTTATTCTCTTAAAAAAAGATATTCATTTCCAGTTTGGGTTACACAAAAGTAATCCCAGATTACTGTATGTATTTGGGGTAAATAATCCATCAGCTAATATTGTTATGCAAGGCACTCCACGCAGCTCTTTTATCCTGGACCCTGGGATAACTTTCCATTAGCTTCAAAAGTACTGCCAATTTCCAGTCATGGAGCTGTCCCCATTAATTCGTTCTGTCGTTCAGTGAAAATTTAGTGAGTGATTGCTATGTTCCAGACACTGTCCTAGGTGATGAATAAATAAACGAAATTTCTGAAGTAAAAAAAAGAAAAGAAAAGTTTCTGAACTCATGAAACTTACGTTCTCTTGGGAGAGAAAAACAATTTAAAAAAATCAGCAAACATAATATAATTTCAGGCAGCGTTAAGTCCCATTAAGAAAGCATAAAGCAGGGTAAGAGGTTAGAACGAAGAAGATGGGTAGCTATCTTAGGGAAGCTTTCTGTGTTTCTGAGAGGATAACATTTTAAGCAGAGGCCTTCACAGATGTGAAGGAATAAGCCATAAGGTTTGGGAGAAAATTGTTCCAGACAGGCTTGTAGACAGCATAGGTAAACCCTGTAACAGGGAAAAGCTTAGCCCCTATCATAAATAGCCAAAGCTCAGCCTCCCTGAAATACCCTATCCTGGGTTTTCAGAAGCATCCCGTCACCCGCCACTTATTGAATCCCACCCCCATGTCAAGTTCTTTTGTGGCTTGTTACAAAATTTGAACCAATGGGTTTCTCTATGACACCGCTAGTTCTGACAGGACAGGGTAACTTTTCGGCCATAGGTAGAAAAGATAATTTATTTACCTATAGGAGGAAGCAGGGTGAGAAAGAAGAATGTGCAGAAGTTAAGTGGTAAGGAAGCGGAGGGCAGGGGAGATGTTCATCGTAATTCCTACTTGGAATCTGGGGACAATTTTACAAGTAAATCATACACATGATTTTTGGTTTAGTGACTGTAGAATTAAGGATTTATGTAAACTTGGCCCCAAACTCCCTTTATTATTATTATTTTGATGAAAAACTAGGTGCAGAATAACAACTGATTTAAAAAGAATATATTTCGGGGACGCCTGGGTGGCTTAGCCCTGGGTGGGTTAAAGCCTCTGCCTTCAGCTCAGGTTATGATCCCAGGGTCCTGGGATCGAGCCCCACATCGGGCTCTCTGCTCAGTGGGGAGCCTGCTTCCCCCTCTCTTTCTGCCTGCCTCTCTGCCTACTTGTGATCTCTCTGTCAGATAAATAAATAAAATCTTAAAAAAAAAAGAATATATTTCATTCTACATTCACAAATGGCGGTGGGGCACCCAGCTGGATTGTCAGCAGAGCAGAGCATGTGATTCTTGATTTCAGGGTCATGAGTTCGAGCCCCACACTGGGCATAGTATTTACTTAAAACAAAACAACAAAATTCATAAATGGGAGACTGCTTCCATTATATATACTTAAAACCATCTTTTTCTCTGAAATAATGAAAAAGAAGCTTCAGTTAAGGCTGAAAAAACTGCCACAAAATTTGAGCTAATGTGTTTCTTATGACATCAGAATTTTTTTAAAACCAAGAAATTGAAGAAGGAACAATTATTTGTAGAGGTTTTAAGAGAAATAATGCTAAAAATGCCACTGCCTAGTACTAAAATATAGAGTGAGGTTAAAAGACAATATTTTCCTAAGATATTTCAAAATATATCAAGAATCTGACCCTATCTTACTAACTCTATTGCTACTCCTTTTCTTCAAGTCACCATATCTCGTGTCCAGATTAGTACAAGAGCCTTCAAAAAGATGTTCCCACTTCTACCCTTGCCCCTGTACAGCCCATTCTCAACACAAAAGACAGGATTATCAGGATGCCTGGGTGGCTCAGTGGGTTAAAGCCTCTGCCTTCGGCTCAGGTCATGGTCCCAGGGTCCTGGGATAGAGTCTGGCATCGGGCTCTCTGTTCAGCAGGGAGTCTGCTTCCCCCTCTCTCTCTGCCTGCCTCTCTGCATACTTGTGATCTCTGTCTGTCAAATAAATAGATAAAATCTTAAAAAAAAAAAGACAGGATTATCTTTATAAATGTCAGTCAAATCAGGCTACTGGTACTGTTCTGCTCAAACTCTCCAGTGATTCCCTATTTTATTCCAAGCAGAAACAAAGTTTCTCCAATGGCTTACAATGGCCCCCAACTTCTCTGACTTCATCTCCTACTACTCTCCCCTCTGCTCACAACTTCTTGCTATTCCTCAGCATCCACGCATGTATCACCCCTAGGTCCTCTGCACTAGGAAGCATTCTCTCTGGGTGTGGCAAGAGAAGCATTCTCCAGCTAGGTGAGAGAAGTATTCTCTCTGCCCAAGACCTCTATCCTACACAGACCTCACAGCCATTTGGCTGAATCTGTCTCCCCCTTCCAGGCTTTGCTCAACTCTTACTTTCTTAATGAGGCTAATCTTGGCCACCTTAATACTGTAAGCTCCCGCTCACTCTCACTCTAGTACCCCAAATCCCCTTAATCAGCTCTTTTTCCCTTTATATTGCAAGTATTCCATGTATTGCCTTCCATCAAACTATATGACTTGATGATTTATATGTATATAAATACATATTTTTTATTGTCTGCTGTCCCTTGCTTGGATATAAACTCCTCAAGGGTCTGCATCATTGTGTTTTGTATGCTGATGTATTCTAACTGCTGTAACAGTGCCTGGCACTTAGTAATGCACCAGAAATGGATTGAAGAAATGTATCAGTATGCTTGCAAATATTGACATTGTTTTAAGTCTGCTTCTTCTTTTTAGTGGATATGGGGAAACAGCATTCCTTCAAACTTTGCACATTATAGGTACTCAGTGAATTATTTATTAAGTGAATGATTTACCTTTTGCTGGACACAAATAGTTTAGTAATAAATGGACTCAGGCAAAATGCCAGAGATACCTTGAATAGCTCAGAGTGATACTCCAGTAAAAACCAGACTAGTTGTTCTGTCCATACTTTTTTTTAAAAAAGATTTTATTTATTTGACAGAGAGAGAGACATCGAGAGAGGGAATACAAGCAGGGGGAGTGAGAGAGGGAGAAACAGGCTTCCCGCTGAGCAGGGAGCCCCACGTGGGGCTCGATCCCAGGACCCTGGGATCATGACCTGAGCTGAAGACAGGCACCCCCTGCACATACTTTCAATAATGATCTCATTTGCAAAACTGTTTTGATCTGACAAGAGTTTTCAGGATCACTGTTTTGTTATCATACTGTAAACAGAGATTAACCTTAGCTTAAATGATTTTTTTTTTTTACAAAAGACCAGAAATTATAAAACTGTTATTGAAATTTTTTCCCTTGTTCTGTAACTTGTGGGTGTTAGGCTCTGATACAAGAGTTATAAAGGTAAGTAGCCCTCATGATTCTTCTCTAACATTGTGCAGTAACAAACTTATACAACAACAACAAACAGTTATGCTGTTTCAAGTGCTTCTATTCTTTTCCCATTTTCTGTAACATGGGTTACAAAAAAAATGGAGATTGTAGGGGCGCCTGGGTGGCTCAGTGGGTTAAAACCTCTGCTTTCGGCTCGGGTCATGATCCCAGGGTCCTGGGATTGAGCCCCGCATCGGGCTCTCTGCTCCTCAGAGAGCCTGCTTCCTCCTCTCTCTTCCTGCCTGCCTCTCTTGCCTACTTGTAACCTCTGTCTGTCAAATAAATAAATAAAATCTTAAAAAAAAAATGGAGATTGTAATATTTGTTAGTCAGTTATAATGCTATGATGCTGTATTTGGTTTGTGGATTCTTTTTTACAGGAAGAAGGTTTTATGGTGAAATATTTCAAACACACGGGAAACTATTTTTATAATTCTATAGGGTGCCTGGGTGGCTTCGTCTGTTGAGGGACCGACTCTTGGTTTTGGCTCAGGTCATGATCTCATGGGTCATGGGATCAAGCCCCCTGCCCAACTCCAGCTAGGCGAGAAGTCTGCTTGAGAGTCTTTCCCTCTTCCTCTCTCTTTCCCTCTGCCCACCCACCCTCCCCCATCCCCCTCCCCCTCCCCCCACACACTCTTTCTCTAATAAAAAATGAATAAATCTTTATAATTCTATATGGCAAGCACATGCATAATTACACCCAGCATTATCAAATAGTATTTTGTTTTTAACATGAAATTATATGGCTACTTACATAGCTAAAAAAGTGACATAATATATGTCACTCTATTTTTATTTTTGTAAAAGATCGCCAAGTTAATACATGTTAATACATCAGAAATTAATATTTCCAGACACCTCAGCTCTCTAATGCTATACTATATTAAAATGTTTCTTACAATGCCCCTGTGATATAGTTACCTTAGATCTAATGTCCTATACTACATTAGTTACATTTGATAGTACAATTTATATGGCAGGTAACATTAGTGAAGTGAAAAAAGACTTCATCAAGAACTTTGACACCACTGAAGAAAAATATTAAAATTTAATACTCAGTTTATTAAATGTTCTGCTATTTTTTTAAGTAAGCTCTACTTCCAATGTAGGGCTTGAACTTACAACCCTGAGATCAAGATTCATATGTACCCCGACTGAGCCAACCAGGTTCCCCATGAAACTTGTATCTTTAAAAATATTTTAGGGGTGACTGGGTGGTGCAGTCAGTTAAGGGTCTGACTCTTGATCTCAGCTCAGGTCATGATCTCAGGGTCATGAGACTGAGCCTGTCATCCTTCTCCCTCTACTCCTTTCCACACCCCTGCTCTCTCTCTTTCTAAAATAAACAAATAAAATCTTTTGAAATATTATTATACAAAAAAACTAAGGTTTAAATATCTCCTTTTACCTAAAAGTTCAATAATTCTTGACTGAATATCAGAATACTCATCAGTTAATAGGCAATCTCTCTCTTGATTATAGTATTTTATTATGACATCAAAGAGTATCTTCTGTATACCCAGTCTTGTCTTTCCTTTTGGTACTAACTGCTGATTAACTGTAACTATAACTGGTCAGGAAAGTATCCAGACACTTAATTGATGCATTAATAAACCAGTTGTCAACCCCAGAGTTAAAAACAAAAACAAATTGATAGTTAACATTTCCATTAACTACCTAAAAACTGATAAAATATAATAAAGTCTAGCTTATATTTAACCAAATATAAAGAGACTAATTTTGAGAGACACAGGGAGAGAGGGAACACAATCAGGGGAGTGGGAGAGGGAGAAGCAGGCCTCCTGCCAAGCAGGGTGGGGCTTGATCCCAGACTCTGGGATCATGACCTGAGACAAAGGTAGATGCTTAATGAGTGAGACATCCAGGTGCACCTCATTTATATTTTTCTTAAGTAGGCTGCATGCCCAGCATGGAGCCAAACATGGGGAATGGGGCTTGAACTCATAACCCTGAGATGAAGAGTTGGCTGCTTAACAGACTGAGCCACCCAGATGCTCCTGACCTAGCTTTGAAAGCCAACAATAGGTTAATTCCAAATATAAAAAACTGCTACTCAAGCTTATGAGTTATTGTACACATCTGAGAGAATATAAGATTACTAATTATAATTTTATTCAAGGGGCACAGATAACTGTATTTCTTACTTTTAAATTAAAATACAGTATTAGGTTAATCTTAACTTGGGTTTTTGGTCATTTCTTTTAAGAGTTAATGAAATTTTTCATTATCCTAATCATGAGATCATAATTAATGTTTTGTTTTTCCTTTAAGTCAAACAAAATTATAATAGTAGTAGCTATAGTAAATCTCTTGCAGAGCTCGCAACCTGGTAGCCTATGCATTAAATTTGGACAATAGCTATGGGTTGTTTGGTTACAAAGTATTTTGAATAAAATTAACTTGTATAAGAATGACAGATTTCATGTAAAATTCTGGGTTTCAAGCTTCCCTGTAAAAAAATCACAAGATCTCGTAAAACACTGGGCTTGAATTCAAATGCCTAACCACAAACAGTTGGTATGAATTATTGGATACTCTCTTTGGGTTGGCGTGTCATTTCCAGTTAACCATAAACCCTACCACTCCGTTGTACCCCAAACAGTATGGCAGGGTCTCAGTTACCATTTCTTGATACTGTCCTATTGGTTTTGCTGTAGTTTTCCCTGCAGATATTTATATCTCTGTGTAAGTGGGAAAAGGAAAAATAGCCTGAGAGGGCCATACATTTCAAGCAAAACAATGATGGTGTATGTGTCTTTACATGTTCGATAATTAAGTACTCCCTTGGTTTCTGATCTGTCTGGCTCCTAAAGGCATCTCACTTTGCTACCTTTGTTTGCTACTTTGAGTTAATGACCAAAAATAAATCAAATTAACAGTCTTTTAGTGAAGACTTGGTATCATAAATAGCCTCTAATCAATTAGTCCACATTGGTTTGTACTAATCTTTTGGCATGGCACTGAACAGGTATTAGAAAAAAAATACATAAAAACTAGTAGACATGGGGCGCCTGGGTGGCTCAGTGGGTTAAGCCTCTGCCTTCAGCTCAGGTCATGGTCTCAGGGTCCTGGGATCGAGCCCCACATCGGGCTTTCTGCTCAGCAGAGAACCTGCTTCTCCCTCTCTCTCTGTCTGCCTCTCTGCCTATTTGTGAACTCGGTCTGTCAAATAAATTTAAAAAAAAATTAAAAAAAAAAACACTAGTGGACCTTCAGCAGCCATACCCTAAATAAGGAGGCTGACATAGCCACATATGAAATGGGCAAAGGCAAATTTTATGAAATCACTGAGAAATACAAGTAGATATATTATAAATAAGTCCAAAACTGGAAAAAAGAGTATTCTTCAAGAGCATCAAGGCAGAACATTAACTTATTCAACAAATTTTTATTGAGACCTAGTTTGTTCTTGGCACTGTTCTTGGTGCCAGACATATAATGGTAACCCAAACAGGCAAAAATCCTTGCCTTAATAGAGCTTATATTCTAGGGGAAGGGGGCGGGAGGCAATAAACAGAGAAACAAACAAATAAGAAGTGAAATATGTAGTATGTTTGTTAGTGATAAGTTTTATGGAAAGAAACTGAGCAGAGAAGAAGAGAAACAGTGCAAGATGGGTTAGTATTGCAATTTTAATCCTTTTTTTAAAAAGGATTTTATTTTTTAATATATTTATATATTATATATTTATATATATTTTTAAAATATTTTATTTATTTGAGAGCGTGCACATGCTCAAGAGAGGAGAACATGAGCAGGAGAAAGGGCAGAGGGAGAGAGAGAAGCAGATTCCCCAGTAAACAGGGAGCCCGATGTGGGACTCAATCCCAGGACCCTGAAATCATGACCTGAGCCAAAGGCAGACGCTTAACCATCTGAGCCACCCAAGTGCTCCAGTATTATAATTTTAAATAAGATGTGAGGGAACTCTCATTGGGAGGATGATATTTAAAGAAGGATCTGAAGGAGACAGAGCAAAGAAATGTGCATATCTAGAACACAGTAACCCAATGCAGAGATGATAAAGAGAATAGCTAGTTCTGTGTAGAGAAATCAAACTCAAGATGGATTTTTTTAAAGATTTATTTGTTTATTTGAGAGAGAGGGAGAGTGGGGAGAGGAGCAGACAGAGAGGGAGAAGAACAAGCAGACTCCCCACTGAGGGCAGAGCCTAACACAGGGCTAGATCCCAGGACCCTGAAATCATGACCTGAGCCAAAATCAAGAGCTGACCACTTAACCAACTGAACCACCCAGGCCCCCAAACTCAAGATGGCTATGTGGTGACACATACCACCATTATTGTTATCTTTATGGAGCACTTCATACTCAGTGATCTTTGTGCTGAGTGGAGGATACAAAGGGGGATAGACTCTGCATTTGATGAATGTACAACCTATTCAGTGTTTAGGATAGATTATATACACATATACATATGTGCATATATATGTATATACATATATATCTATAGGATGTATATATAAAAGGAAAATATTCACTGAGGAGACTGTACTTGTGTCATTTATCCATTAAATGTTTACACCTACCAACAGCTAGGCGCTGTGCCATTCAATGGGGATACAATGATGAACAAGAAAAGGACTGTCCCTAAGTACCTCACACTCTAGTGGGAATAAAGACGAGTATATGCCTGTTTACTACAGGCAATTTCATTAAGTGTGCAAATGTTTTGGTAGGAGGAGTACAGTGTGTTCAGTAGGATGCAAACTTTGTTTCCGCGGAGGAAACTTTTGTCCAAACATATTCTGGAAGTCAAGTAAAACATATTAACAATGGAGTTGCTCTAGCTGATATCCACATTCCTGAGCCCTACCCCACAGAAATGAGGGAGACGTTGTATTTTGCACCCTAACATTTCTAAAACAATACACACATATATTTTTGAAATATTAGTCATATTATTAGTAAAAAAACAAATAACGGTAATAAGCAAAAAAGTCTCAGCAAAGGTGCACCCTAACTCTTTGCCAAACAAATGCAAATTTGCAATGAAGCCTGCAGTGATCACACTGCTTTACCACTCCCAGCAGAGTTCTCAAGTGAAGTAGTTTTTGTAGTTATTTGGAAATTAAGAAATGGCTTTTCTCAAAAATAGAGGAACGAATACTTCCATTTCTTGGATGAAATTTATATAGGTGTGCTGCCAATTGCATACCTTTGGCCAGCCTTTTTTTTTTTTTTTTTGAGTATGTTCCACACTTAACGTGGAGCTTGAACTTAAAAACCCAAGATCAAGAGCTTTATTTATTTATTTAGATTTTTTATTTATTCATTTGAGAGAGAGAGAGAGAGAGGGAGTGCGAATAGGAGCGGGGGTGGGGAAGGTCAGAGGGAGAAAGAAGCAGACTTCCCACTGAGCAGGGTGCACAACTGGGGGACGGGGCTCTATCCAAAGACTCCAGGATCGTGACCTGAGCTGAAGGCAGATGCTTAACCAACTGAGCCACCCAGAGGCCCCAAGAGTCACATATTCTCATTAACAATAGTCAAATTATGGAAAAAGCCCAAATGTACATTGACCGATGAATGGATAAAGAAGAGTGGTATACATATGTAATGGAATATTACTCAGCCATCAAAAGAATGAAATCTTGCCATTTGCAACAGTGTGGATGGAGCTAAAAGTACTACTATGCTAATTGAGATGAGTCAGAGAAAGACATATACCATATGGTTTCACTCATATGTGAAATTTAAGAAACAAAACAGATGAACATGGGGGAAAGAAAAAAGAGAGAGAGGTAAATCATAAGAGAGATTCTTAACTACAGTGAAAAAACTGAGGATTCCTGGAGGGAAGGTGGGTGGGGTATGGGCTAAATGTATGATGGATATTAAGGAGGGCACTTGTTGTGAGCACTGGGTGTTATATGTTAAGTGTTGAAACACTAAATTCTTCTCTGAAACTAATATATTACATATTAACTAATTAGAATTTAAATAAAACTTGAAACATTAAAAAAAAAGGGTCATATGCTTTACCAGCTGAGCCAGCCTGGACCTCTAACCAGGCATGTTTTGTCAAAGAGAAAGTGGCTTAAATTGTCTTGTTGGCCAGCTAATTATTTAATTTTATAAAATCAGCTAGTGCCTGTATTGTTTTATTCCTAATTTTATGTCTGTTAATATGTCTGCTGGGGTTGTTTTATGCTAGAAGATCACAAAAAAATCAGATTTCAGTGGATAACAACAGAAAAAACCCATTCGTGCCTGATTTGTTAGCAATGGGAGAAGCTTCCAAATGTACTTTCTCCAGAAAATTTTGGTTTGAACATTTTTCTTCTAAGCAAGTGAATGTTTTTTGCATTAAATACATGAGCAATCAGTGAATTTTCAAGTTAGTTCTCTTTTGCAAACCTTTTTACAGAGACAAAAACCAGAAAACCCCCCAAACTGCTAGATTTAAAAGGCTTTTGAAGATAAAAGAGATTTCTTCTTAGAAACCTATGAAAAACTCCACTGAAAACTGCTTTTGTTAGAGAGAACTAAAATAATTTTTGTGTTTCTCTATTCCGAAGGCTGACACATTCAGTTGGAGCAAAGAGCATACATACACCAAATACATTTCAATCATTCTCATGTCATAAGTTAGCAACACTTTGCTGCAACAATAATGATAAAATACTGATAAAAGTATGGAAATCTATGTCTGAATCTGATGACATCAGTTAAATGTGGAAACTTGGCAAATTACCTAATTTCTCTAAGTCTGTTCCCTTATCTATAAAATTATCAGTCTAAACTAAAGCAGTGGTGTCCAGACTTGGATGATTTTTGTTTTAATATAAATACTCTCTTTTTTCTCTTTATAAAGCTTAATAGTTTATTCTTTTATGACTTAATGTTTAAAATTTCTGGCTAAATGCAGTAGTATTTAATCTGTATGTGTTCTTCTTAATTTCATCTAACATTTTCTGTTAATTCTATCACCCATAAAAGAGTATATAAAAACATATGTACCATTTAAAGTATTTTGTGGGGGGGGGCGCTGGGTGGCTCGGTTGGTTGAGCGTGTCTGACTCTTGGTTTTGGCTCAGGTTGTGACCTCAGGGTTGTGGGATTGAGTGGGCTCCGTACTTAGTGCCAAATCTGCTTGAGATTCTCTCCCTTTCCACTTGCCCTTCCCTCCACTTGTTCTCTTTTTCTATTTATTTTAAAATGAATAAAACCTTAATAAAAAAATAAGATGTTTGGGAGATAGATATCAGGGAGGGGAGAGATCTAGAACTCCATTCTCCTCTGTAGGAAATTAATAGATGTATCTAAAACAAAAGATCATGAGATGGCATTATAAGCATGCTATTTAGAAATAGATACAAGTTGTAGATGGATGTCTCTGGGGAGGAGGAAATGAGTGAGAGGAGAAGGATAGGGAACACCTAATTTTTGTTAATAAAACATGTAGGACTATTTGAATGTTTCACATTCAATAACAACATTTTAAAAGTACATCAGAGGGACGCCTGGGTGGCTCAGTTGGTTGGGCAGCTGCCTTCGGCTCGGGTCATGATCCCGGTGTCCTGGGATCGAGTCCCACATCAGGCTCCTTGCTCGGCAGGGAGCCTGCTTCTTCCTCTGCCTCTGCCTGCCACTCTGTCTGCCTGTGCTCACTCACTCTCTCTCCCTCTCTCTGACAAATAAATAAATATAATCTTAAAAAAAAAAGTACATCAGAATGCCAGATTTCCTTTCCTACTATGTTTTATGTATTTATTTAACCTTCTGAGTCTCAGTTTCCTCAAGTATAAAATGGGAGTTTTAATCCTTACTTTAGAGGCCTATTGTTAACCATACATACAAAATGCATAACAGATTGCTTAGCAAGGGAAAGACCCGATAACTGGAAACTATTTTTTTTAAGTATTTTTTTTTAAGATTTTATTTATTTGTCAGAGAGAGAGAGAGAGAGAGCGAGCACAGGCAGACAGAGTGGCAGGCAGAAGCAGAGGGAGAAGCAGGCTCCCTGCTGAGCAAGGAGCCCGATGTGGGACTCGATCCCAGGATGCTGGGATCATGACCCGAGCCGAAGGCAGCTGGTTAACGAACTAAGCCACCCAGGCATCCCAGGTGCAAATCATTCTTGTCTTGCTTCTGTAATGATTTGACCAAATGCAATAAAAGATGTAACCATTAATGAATTATGTATGCATCCCTCTTAACTGCCCTGGGTATGGGGCTCTTCTTTCCACCTTTAGTGGCATCATAAGGAGAAAACCACAAGTAGATGAAGTAAATAATAAAGTGTAGCAACAGGTTGCTTAGTTTGTCCTGAAAGGTAGAGGGTAGGGACATGTTTGGGAAGAGTTTATACAATGGAAAAAGGATATGCTTGTAGAAGATGGTCTTGGATTATACATAGTGAGGCCTGGTAGTGAGTCTACTTGTCTTTTTTCTGGTAGTATGGATTCAACACTTCAGTTAATCTGATCACAGTCATGTAAAAAATCTGATCACAGTCATTGTAAAAAAAAAAATGTTACTGAATCTATGTTGGCTCACCTGTCTTGTCTGATATAATCGCTATGTAGAAGGAAACTCTAATAAAGGAGTAGAGAATCAATACACCAAACACACTACGTTTATCATATTTGAAAAGTCAATTCTTGGAGACAGTAAAGTTGGTTACCAGCAGTTATGGGGAAGGGAAAAATGAATAGGTGAAGCAGAGAAGAATTTTAGGGCAATGAAACCATTCTGTGTGATTCTATAATGATGGATACATGTCATTACACACATTTGTAATATATAATATATAACACAAAGGGTGAACACTAATGTAAACTATAGGGTTTGGATGATAATGATGTATCAAAGTAGGTTCACAGATTGTAACAAATATATCACTTTGGTACAGGATGTTAATACCTATGGGGGCAGGGGATACATGGGGACTCCATTTTCCACTCAGTTTTTTTGTGAACCTAAAATTGTTCTAAAAAATAAGGTAATAAAAAATCAGTTCTTCCTTATGAAGTTCTGGAAAAAATAATGAAAACTTAAATTACCTTCTTTTGAAAGTGAGAGAACAGTTTTGTTAAATATGATATTTGAAGGTAAAGCCATATTCCCACTCATTGTATGAATAAGTTCCTTTATTCTTTCCTCACCAATCTCTTGTGCTAGAGAATCTGAAATCATTTCATCTCCTGGTTTGTTACGAAAGAATATGTGGACTTTTCTATTCTATTCTATTCTATTCTATTCTATATATTATATGTGGGATCAAAATTTCAAATATACATTTTAACTTATTAAAACTTATTTAGACATTCCCTACTTCCACAATGGATTTCAGGGAGCTTACAATAAAAAAAAAATGCCAGTAATAAATTTGTTAGATAATAGAATGTCACCAAGAGAGGACAAATTAGGATTGCAAATAAATAAAATATACTAATTCTAAAGTTGACATGATTACTATGATGTAATAGAAAATTTTTACTCTTAGTTTCCAAATAATCTTGGCTCTTTTTACTTTGGCTAAGTCACTTTTCAAAATTATAAAGCTTATAACTCATCAAAGAAGATACAAATTTTCCTTGTAATTCTGAAAAAATTATGTGGTAATGTTTTTCATAGTGGTTTTAGAGCAAACACAGACATGGATTAATTTTCACATGGCTTTTCTTTTATTGGCTTCTGAATAAAACTGAAAGCCTGACGTTTAAGTTGAGCTAATCAAAGTCAGTTCTGTCCGAGTCTAAACACAATATATTATAGTATATTGGCTGATAATAACCTTAAAGATTCCTTCACTTTTATTTCATCAGTTAACCCATTTGCAGAATCCTTTTCTTCTTTTGCAAAAAATATAAGATGATTTATTGCCTAGAAATCTGTAGAGACTACTGTTTGAATTTTCAAATTCTAATTCCTTTTCATTTTTCAATAGCTTCATTCCTACTGGTTCAAATACTTTATGATTCATTAGAACGTGCAAAGACACACTCCTTTAAGAAGAGAGGTGTTATTATACTACTTAGGCACATATTTGCATAAGATGACTTAATACTACATCAACAGGAACAGAACCAGTAAAAGAGTGTTTTTATGTTCATAAATGATGTCTCCTTTTCATTTCCACTTGAGTCTGATGGGAGTGAGTAATACCATCCCATAGCTGAGTAGATTGAAAAGGACCAGAGCATCCTGAAAAGAAAAAAATTAAACATGTTTCTTACAAATTTAGATTACACAAAAATATGTAAGTTTCCCAGTTTTGACAACCTTATGCTTTTATAGGCCATATCTGCTGCCAGCACCTCCTTTCTTTTCCTCCCATCTTATGTAAACTATAATCTATTTACTAAGACTGCACCATGTCTGCCAATAAAAACAGAGTAAACCCAGGAACTTGCTTCACTGGTATGGAATATATTATTGTGTGAATTTATATACCCTTAGTGTTTCATGATTAACTGCTAGCTACACTTAGTATTGAAGAATATTATTTTAGGGCATATTTAAAAGAAATGCACACACACGTTAGAGTCGATTATTAGCGCTGTGGCTTCATGAGGCTCTTTGCTTTTTCTTTCTTCATTTTGCCTTTCTTGACCAATGGCAAGCTCTTCATGAAAGAGATCTAGACCAAGGAGCTAGAGAAAACGAATCAATTTATTTACCAGTTGTTTTGTTAAGAAAAAGTTTGTGAGGAATAATGAAAACCTGAAAACAATAAACCTGGGATACATTTATATAAATTATGTCATAGCTTTCCTGTGGAATATTAAACAGCTAATTTAGAAGAATGAAATTTAGAGCATGGAAGGATTTCATTAAGTAGGAAAAACGAAACAAAAATGAAAGCAAGTAGAAAATGTATATTTTAGTTACATAAAAATGAATTCCTGAATTACACACAAATATATGTAAATAAATAGAAAGGTCTAGAAGACTAACCTTCAAACAACTAAACTTTGTGTTCACTTTTTCTTATATATATTTGTGAACTTTTAAATAATATACATATATACATTTTTCAATTAATTGGAGACAGTAAAATTTTTTCATTGAGATATATATAATTCACATACCACAAATTTACCTTTGTTTTTTAGATTATTTCTTTTTTTTTTTTTTTTAAAAGATTATTTATTTATTTATTTGACAGACAGATGACAAGTAGGCAGAAAGGCAGTCAGAGAGAGAGGAGGAAGCAGGCTCCCTGCTGAGCAGAGAGCCCAATGTAAGACTTGATGGACCCTGTGATCATGACCTGAGCCAAAGGCAGAGACTTTAACCCACTGAGCCACCCAGGCGCCCCTAGATTATTTTTTTTAAAGATTTTATTTATTTGAGAGAGAGAGGGAGAGGGAGTGAGAGAGAGAGCATGAGCAGTGGGAAGGGAGAAGCAGGCTCCCGCAGAGCAAGGAGCCCAAGGTGGGGCCCTGGGATCATGACCTGAGTTGAAAGCAGCTGCTTAACCAACTGAGCCACCATGAGATCCCTATTTTTAAATTATTAATAAAAATATTAAATTAAAATAATTAAATTATTTTTAAATTGTTTAAAGCATTTAAAATATTTACATATTAAATTATTTAAAATTATAATTTAAAAATTATTTTAAATTAAAAATATATTTTAAAATTATTTTAAATTATTATACATTTAAATTAAATTATTTTTAAATTAACATATTTTAAATATATTTAAATTATTTTAAATTATCCCTATTATTAAATTATTATTATTTTTTAGTAGACTCTATGCCCAAGGTGGGGCGTGTGAATTCACAACCCCATCATCAAGAGTCACCTGCTCTGACAACCAGTCACCCTGGAATTCACCCTTTTAAAATGTAGAATTCAATGGTTTTTTAGTACATTCACAAAGTTGTGCAACCATCACTATTATTTAATTTCAGATTATTTCATCACCTCAAAAAGAAAGCTATACATTAAGGAGTCACACCTCATTTCTTCTTTACCCCAGTGAATTTTTAATTAAATAATTTTAAGAATAAGGAAATAAGTTGAAACATCTAGACTGTTGTTTCTAGGTCTTTTGTTAGGATCCAAGGATTAAAGCTCTCTCCTTCTTTGACTGGAAACAGGATGCCCAGTTTTCTATAATAGTCTGATGTTTATGACAAAATGACAGAAATAAAAGCCCCATCACCTTCAAATGTCTTCTGTTACATAAACTGTCCGTCTGTTTATCCTTGAAATAGTAGCCCAATACTCTGTGGATACTAAGGAGACAGGAGTAAGGGGTAGAGGGTGAGGAGTGAAAAGCGAGGAATTAGATGGACAAAGGAGTGATGGGCGAGTAGGTAGGGTGGGGCGGAGTGGGGTGGAAAAGGCTATGATGGGTGCAGACAAAGGTCGACCGTCTGTCTCTCTAACCTTCATTAAACAAGCAGGCTGGGTTAAGAATATAATTCCCATGCTTCCCACCTTGTACTTTAACCCTTGTTCTAAGTAAAGCAGCGTTGGCGTCATCTGGGCTCTTATTAGAAATGCAGAGTATCAGAACCTATTCCTGAATCCAAACTGCATTTTAACAAAGTCCTCCGATGATTCGTGTGCATATTAATGTTTGTGAAGCACTGCTTCCCTGGACACCCCAGGGAGAGTAGCTCGAGAAAAAGCGTAGTGATTCTTCACCCAAGACCAGAGAGGGCAGGTGGGCCGGGAAAGGGACGGCCCTCAGGAGTCAGGTCCAAACCACCCGCTCCTCTCAGCTGCCCTTCCCTTCAGTACGTATTTGGTTACCATCTATAGGGCTCTCTGTCCTCCTTTTCCGACAGAGGGTACAGCTAGGGCTCACGAAACTCCGCCCCCTCGGTCCTGGCCCAGGAATCCCGCTCCAGCTGACAAGGCTGCGGAACCGCAGGGTCGAAAGAACCGCCACTAGCTCCCGGCCCGGCTCCTCCCCCGGCTTGTAACCCCGCCCCTGAGTACTGGGTTGGGGCGGGGCCTATATTGCCTGGGCCCCGCCCCTTCCGAACCTGCGGAAGTGACGTCATGCCCTGGCCGGCCGGTCTTTCGGTCTTCTTCCCCCTCCCGTACTCTTCTTCCCCAGTCCCTCCCCTCCCCTCCCCCTTCCCTCCTCCGGCTTCAGCCTTTGAGGCCGCACCAGTGGAGGAGGCTATGGAGTAAGCCGGCGGTCGCGGCCAGACTCTGAGGCTGAATAGGAGCCGCCAGGAAGCGTTTGGGGGGGCGGGGGAAACGAGCCCAGCACCGCCCCTCCCGGGAAAGAGGGGAAGAGGTGAGTGACCGCCCACGGGCACCGGGCGATCTCCTTCACCTGCCACACTCCCTCCTGGGCTCTTAAGACTAGCGAGGAGGGAATAGGGAAGGACCCGCGCCCAGGGTAGGCCTTCCCAAGGCCCTTAGACCTGGTGACTGTTGCCTGGTGACGGGCCTGCGGGGTGCGGGCCGGGACGGTGGGCGCCCTCGCCAAGCCGGGCTGGGGGATCGGCGAGCTCCGGGGAGCAGATCCGAGAGGCCCGAGTCCCCCGAAGAGGCCTGGAGGCGACGGGAGACCAGGGCCGGAGTCATCTGCGGGAGGAGAGCCCCTCTCTCAGGCCTGGAGCTCGGGTTTCCGCGGTGGCGATCTTGGTTCCCTTTTGGGAAATTGGACACTACTCCGCGACTGGGTGAGACAGCTCCAGTCAGTTCTGAGGTCTACACCTGATTGATTACCTGGGTTACCGAACAGCGAGCGCCCTACTGCCAGGCGTCCTTTTCCGACAGTAGCTGTAGTTCTGGAACGGAAGGTTATTGTGTGTGAGGTGGGTGGGGCAGGTGTTTTGTGAAGACTAACACCCCCCTCGGTGGCTCCTGCGCCCTTTTTTTTCTAAGCGGGAGAGAAAGGGTGGAGGAAGGTTTAGACCGATAAAGCTTGCGAAACTTCTTGGGATCCGATTGAATACACACCTCTGATCACTAATTAAGGAGACCACTACTGGTAGGTCAACCCCTATAACAATCTTCCGTGGAACTGGACTAGAGCGACTTAAAAGTGCCATGTCAGTAGTGACTTAAACTTGTAAGTGCAAACTAATTTGTTTGTAGATCAAAATCAGGCATTATTTGTATGATGACTTTTTCTCCCCCCCCCTTTTTTTTTTTACAAATTGGATTCTGTGAATAATTGGTTTTCTAAGTAGCGTTCCCACCTCTATCCATCCTGGAAAATTAACATAGTTTAACCAGAATGCTTCAAACCTGCCTGCCACTTTAAAACCCGATCATGTTCTGGTAATGGCTTGAAAGTCAGGTACTCGGTCGGCTTCTTGTCTTATTCTTTAATATAAATATTCATGTTAAAGCTTTAAAAATGGCTTATTAGCTGAATGTATAAATAGAATTCTTGAGACAATATTAAATTAGTCATAAAAGATGCTTTTGGAAGATTGTGTAAAGGAAAGGAACCTAATGGAAGGTAAGGATCTTCATTCTGTTCAGATCCACTTTACACACATGCCAAGACCTATTCTTTTGTCCCTGAGATCCAGAAACACCCAATAAAAACAGACGCATTGTACTTCTATACAATAGCATACTTAACAATTCGACCCAATAATTGGGAATAACTACCCTACTCATGTTTGACATTCATTATCTGCCCCCCATCACTAACAATCCTCGTATTGTGTTTAACTCAAGTGACTAGCTTCACCATCCCTTTCTATAGTAGAAGTGTGACATCTTCCTGTCTTGCATGACTCATATTAATTTTTCTTGATGTTTATTAATTTGGCCTCTTGATTATGTCCACTCTTCATTTCCACTACTAGTACTCTAGTTCCAGCCATCATCATCTCTCATCTGAAGTATAACCAGCTTCCTAATTATGGCCTACCTGCATTTTTGTGGCCAGATCTGTAGTTTTCCACACCAGATTGAGTGACTTTTTAAAAATGCAGATCTAATCACATTGTCTTATGTGTAAAGCCCTTCGATGATTTTTTATTGTTTTTAAGAGAAACTAACATCCTTAACAACCTGTTTGGGTCCCTGGTTACCTTTCCAGCCTCATTTCCACAGTGAGTTCTGGCATTCCTTTCTCCCCTAGTCACTCTCTTCTTTCTGTTCCGCTTCAAGTATGTGAGTTTTGGCTATGATACTTCCTCTGCCTGGAAATGCACTTCTTTCCTCTTGATCCAGTTACTACTGCCTGTTCAGCTCAGTTCCGGGAAGACTTTCTTGGATAGGATAGATTCCCATAATTTTGCTCCCATGACACCATTGCAGAGTTGCCATATTTATTAATACTTTTTTTTTAAAAAGATTTTATTTATTCATTTGAGAGAGAATGAGTGAGAGAGAGCATGAGAGAGAAAAAGGTCAGAGGGAGAAGCAGACTCCCCAAGGAGCTGGGAGCCCGATGCAGGACTTGATCCTGGAAGTCCGGGATCATGACCTGAGCCAAAGGCAGTCGCCCAACCAACTGAGCCACCCAGGCGCCCTATTTATTAATACTTAATAAATTAATGAGATATTTCTCATGTGATACTCTGTAAGTGCTAAATAAATGTTTGTTAAATGAATGAATTCGTTCAGTGCTTACAAATTTGTGCTAGGAATTACATTAAGCATTTTATGTGTCGTCATCTTTAGTCCTCCAAACAACTACTTGATATATTTGGGTGGCATGTCCCACTTATTATGGATTAGAAATAGTGTTAAGGAGGTAGTTGGTGGTCCCAGTGCTAGTATTAGAAAAGGTATTTGAACTCAGGTTTCCTTGCCACTGAAGATCATGTACTTAATCACATAACATTTAATTCTCACACTCTGCGTCAGAACAACTGGGGAGCTGCTCAAAATACAGATGCCCTGACTGCTTTTTATAGATTCTGATTCCAAAGGTTTGAGATAGTAGGTAGGCATCCATGGGATTATCAAATTAGCCAGTCATTTGGATG
Source organism: Mellivora capensis (assembly GCA_004024625.1). Lineage (NCBI taxonomy): Eukaryota > Metazoa > Chordata > Mammalia > Carnivora > Mustelidae > Mellivora > Mellivora capensis. The sequence continues at coordinate 34,595 of PISX010009449.1, forward strand.
TTATTAGATGTATTTAGATGTTCATCAGTGTTTGAAAACCATTGCCATAGACAACAGTTCAGCGCTTTATGAGTTTCAGTTTTCACACATTTTACTTCACTGTGTTTCAGATTTTGTATGTTCTTAAAGCAGGGAAGAATTGTAGACCTAAGCAAATGAGCTTAGTGGTAAGTCTTATTTCCTACCCAGTTATTCCTTCTCCCCCTTCTCCAGCTGAAGGGGCTGAATAGTGAGATGCCGCCCCAATGCTGCTACTTTTTAGAAATTATGGTAATTTTAAGACTCTGAGTTCCTATAGTAAAAACTACACTAAGCACGTGGGCTTGAAGTGCCTTCAAAAGAGTTGGATGTGATTTTTCTCAGATCTTGTTTTTTTTAAAATTTTTTATTTTTTTAAAATATTTTATTTATTTATTTGAGAGAGGCAGTGAGAGAGAGCATGAGCGAGGAGAAGGTCAGAGGGAGAAGTAGACTCCCTGTGAAGCCGGGAGCCCCACGCGGGACTCGATCCTGGGTTTCCGGGATCATGACCTGAGCTGAAGGCAGTCGTCCAACCAACTGAGCCACCCAGGTCCTTCAGATCTTATTGTTAACATTACCAGTTCGATATTTGAACATATGTTGCCTTAAAATTTCTCATGTTGCTTTTTAAGTCTTATGGCACAATGGTATTAATAGTGATGGAATGTTTTACTTCTTGTTTCTCCTACTGCATCCAGTATGGTGCTTTCCACGTAGTAGGTAACCAGTAGTTTGTTGAACACATGTGTGCATCACTGTTCATTCCTAAGACTCTTTAGTGTTTTATGTTTTTCTTAAATCCGGTTGTCTCCTGTAAGTAATCTGTTCTAGCTCAACTGATAATTATTAGATACTTTGTAGTTGTAAAGAGAATGATTGTACTCGGCTGGTGTAATCTGTTTTCTGAATAAGATAAACATGATGGAAAGGCCAAGAATACTGTTCACCATTTTTTTTTTAAGATTTTATTTTTTATTTGACAGAGAGAGAGATCACAAGTAGGCAGAGAGGCAGGCAGAGGGGGAGGGAGAAGCAGGCTCCGCGCTGAGAGCCTGATGCAGGGCTTGATCCCAGGACCCTGGGATCATGACCCGAGCCGGAGTCAGAGGCTTAACCCACTGAGCCACCCAGGCCCCCCTGTTCACCATTTTTTTGACAACTGTATCTTTTTAAAGCTTATAGTAATCTCTGAGTGCTCTCACAAGAGAAAAAATGTATTTCAAGAATATATCTCAGAATCATTTTACTTTAGACATAAATAGATAAGCACTGCATATGGGAGTGTAAGGTGCGACAGTTTCCCAAAATTTTATGAATCACTTTACCAAAAGTATTTGTGTCACATTAATGTAATTCTTATTTTGAATCACAAAATTTCATTTTATGAATGCTTAGCTATATAAGTCACTATATAAGTGGTATTCTTTTATTTTCAGTCATTTACATAGAAAGAAATTTCAGATACTTGTGCCTCTTTAAGGAATAAAACAAAGTTTTGAGTTCATTGGTATTTATTTGCATTGTTCATTAGTGGTCAGTGTGTATTATTTTGTGCTTATTGAAAGACTAGTTTCTGCTAGGTGCCATGAGACTAACAAGTACTAAATATAATTTCATTATAGTTGTAATTATTGTAATTATAGTAACTATTTTACTTGCATTACAGTATTTCCACAATACATAAATACATGTAATTACTGTAACTATTTTACTTGCATTACAGTAATTCCACAATAAATACATAAATGCAAACTAATTCTACTTTTTAATATTTTATTCTTGGGGAAGTAAGTAAGTTGTGTTACTTGAAAACGCAGGAATTTTTTTTAGCATAAATCTAATTTTACTGATTATATTCCTGCTATCTCTAGATTTATGAGTAGGCAGAAATGAAGGAATTGCTAATTCCTTTTAGCTACCTGCCATCAGGTGCTGTAATAGTCAACCCACCTTCTGGAAGGTGCATATAAAATCTAGTATTGCATCAGATTTACCTTCTGGTTCTATCAAAAACCAAGTGATGGCTGAGCCAGTTGGTAGAGAGATATAGTCGTGGAATCATAATTAAGTTGTCCCAAATCTTATTTTGGCTGAGATTTAGGAGGGAAAGATGATTGAATTTGAAGTAAATTCTACTAAATGGTGTACAAGGGGAAATGGCTTATATGAATGGGCATTTCTGTCATTTATAACTTTGTCTTTGGAAAAGATGAGCTTTTTTCTTCAACAATCAAGTGAAAATTTGAAAAGCTGTCATTTTAAGAAAAGGTATTGAACTCTAGGTTTCTTACATGTCAAAGGGATGTTGCTAATTCAAAATCTCATTTAAGTTCAGGTCTTCTTTTAAAAGTTCTTTCAGTTCATCTGTCTTTAGCCTTCTGTTACTCTCATGATATTCTTGGGTCCTCTTGGCTAACCTTTTTTAAGGTTATAGCCTTAACTGCTGTACTGCTTATAAGCTCATGGTACCCAAAGTTTTGTCTTCAATCAAGACTTTTTTTCTGATGTTTTTGGACTGTATATCTAAAAACCTATTAGGTGTATCTCTATATGAATGTCATTCAGGCAACTCAACTTCAACATGTCCAAAATTGAATTCTTCCTCTCCTAAAACCTAGACTCTGAAATGGGAGACCTAATAGGGATTCCTAGTTTTGTTCCTATCCTTTATCTAACTGGTCACTAAGTTCTCTTAGTTTTAACTCATACTTGTTTCTTACTTTTTCCTTTCTTTTCCTTCCTTACTATTACCTTACTTGAGCAACCTCTCCCTCTGTTAAAATTTGTTTAAAATTTAACATATAGTACATAAAAGTACATAGCAAAGTTTAACATATAATTATAAAATAAATACCATGTAACACCTTTGCAATACCCCCTCACCCCACCATCTCTTCCCTGTCTTCCCTGTCTCTATTTTCAAGTGTCCTTTCTTTTGTCTTTTTGCTTTGTTTACATTTTAAATTATATATGTGATATATATCTGTATATATCATAATGACTATTATGATATATATGATATATCATGACATATCATACATCATGATCTATGTATATGTATAGATATATATGATATATATATCATCCCTGAACTACATATTGATGTTCTCTTCAGTCTTCCCATATTCCCTGTTTCCACTCATGGTATATCTTTCATTCTTCTTGATAGAGTGATTGATCTTACTCATGCTTGAAACCCTTCTGTGGTTTATGGCTTGATTGCTTATTACTAATTGCTCTTGGTGATCTGGCTTTTCTGTTTCTTTTCCCATATTTCGCTGTTTCCTCCAGCTTTTATTGGAACTGCTTTGTTTTTACTTTATCTTTACTTCTGTACTACTCTCTTTCTTTGTCTAGTTCATTCCTATTCACCTTTAGAGACATCTCTAGCATTGATCTTTTGCTAACACCTTCTTCCCTCTGTTCCTGGTTTTTTTTGTTGTTGTTCCCATAAGACTTTGTATGTATATTTTGTAGATTTTATCACTGTGGGCTAATGCTATGGTTGGTTTACTTCTCTGTTTCTTGCCCCTTTGATAGTAAGATCTTTCGTGGCTTATTTTTCCTTCTTTCTCCCACAGTTTCTTATATAATATCAGGTACACAGTGGGTACTCAATAAATATTAAATCATTTACCAGGTGAATTTCCATGTCTTTTCCTACCATGTGTATGCTACTCTTGGCTCTGATGGATGATGGAAGAGCTTCTCAAATTTGAATATTACCTCTGAAATTATCCTTTGCTTTCATACTGAGCTATTTGTAGTTTTCAAATCACATCATGGTCTTTTATCCCCTACTGTAGCATGGTATGTACCTCTCTGTTAATTGCTGTAGGTCTTTGCTGGTCTGAGTCCACTGGCTATAGATTAAGTCTCTAAAGAGCAGAAGTGTTTCCATTTACATCTGTATTCCCAAAGTACGTGGCATATAATATGTAGCTACTCAGGCAGAATTAGAGGAATGGATATGTAGGTTTTAAATAAGGTTTTTATGTCCCTTCACATTCCCCATCAAAATCAGCAGCAGATGTTCATAGAGAACAACTTGGCATAGCAATAAATATTTTCACAATGCCAATAGTAACATTTTCTAACTGCTCACAGAAATGCAGCAGTAAATTAAAAAGAGAAAGAGAGTCTCTTTCTGTTTACAGACAGTTAAATTCTTTCATAGAAGAAAGTAGGTCATATTTACATAAATAAAATTTAATTAATATAGAAAACTGGATACAAACTAGTGCTGCCTTAGACCAATGGCCTTCCAAATATTTTTGCTTGTGTGTTCTATAAATAATTTTGAAAAACAATGTACTCCTTTGCATGTTTTTAAGTTGATGGTATCTGAAAGTTTTCCTCAAGAGTTTTGTTAGTTACAAAGGATTTAATTTCTAGGTTGTTGCATATTGTGATTATTTTACTTTTATCAAAACTTTGGAGTTTTTGCTTATTGAATAGTGAAATTAACTTGTTCTTTTACATCTGGATGACAGCTATCTTATTTCTTAATTGTAAATTGTGTGATCAATAAGGCATGGGGTCTTGCTGTTAGTATCTGGCCTGGAAGAAATAAAGCACGCCTCTTTCAGTACTTTTTTCCAAATGTCTTTTTGCTTTATTTATTTATTTTTTAAGGTTTTATTTATTTATTTGACAGAGAGAGAGGGCCAAAGAGCACATGCAGGGGGAGTGGCAGGCAGAGGGAGAAGCAGGCTCCCTGCTGAGCAAGAAGTCTGTGGATGTAGAGCTTGATCCCAGGAGTGACTAGAGCTGAAGGCAGACACCTAACTGACTGAGCCACCCAGGCACCCCCTTCTTGCTTTATTTTTAAGAGACTTTCAGTTTTTTTTTTTTTTTTTTTTTTTTGGATAGGCAGAGAGAAAGAGGGGGAAGCAGGCTCCCCGCCGAGCAGAGAGCCCGACGCAGGGCTTGATCCCAGGACCCTGAGATCATGACCCGAGCCGAAGGCGGAGGCTTAACCCATTGAGCCACCCAGGCACCCTAAGAGACTTTCAGTTTTAATGCATTCTTGAATTGCATCTCCCCAATTCAAAGTTTTTTTTTATATCCAGGGAAATGCCATGTAAGAAGATTGTGATGGCTGAGAAAAACACTTTTCTGTGGTCAAGTGGGAAAAAATTAGGAGGAAATTGTTGGTTAAGGAAGATTTGTAGGACACAGACTTTGTCAGACAAATCATTGTTAGGAAGGAGTAAACATGGAAGTGGAAGATTTGAAGAATTGAGAGAATTTGAAGATTTGAAGAATTTAGACCTCTTTGTGCCATGGACCCTTCACAATCCAGTAAAGTCTGTGGACCCCTTCTTACAGAGTAGTATTTTAGATCAGCTTGTCAATTTCTATAAAAGCCTCTGGGATTCTGTTTGGATTGTATTGAGTCCATAGATCAGTGGGGAAATTGGTATCTTAACAATACTGAGTCTTCCATTTCATGAACAGAGTCTTTCTTTTTAAGTCTTTGTTTTTCTCAGCAATTTTTTGTTTTCATTGTACAAGTCTTGTATATCTTGTTAAATGTATCCACAGGTATTTCATGTCCTTGAAATGGTATTTTTGAAGTTCCAGTGTTTGTTTCTAGTATATCAAAATAGCCATTTTTCCATTCTTATATTCTGTAATACTAAACTCATACTAGTTCCAGTAGTTTTTTTGTAGATTCCTTCTGCCTTTCTGTGTACATGATCTGAAAACCTTTAATTTTATTTTCTTAACTGCTTTGGCTAGGACCTCCATTAGAATATTAAATTAAGGTGGTAAGAGTAGATATTTTTACTTTGTTTCCAAACATAGGGAAAAAGTGTTCAATTTAAAAAAAATTTAAATATAATATTAGCTGTAGGTATTCAAAGATTCCATTGACCAGGTTGAGGAAGTTCTTCCCTTCCCTCCCCTCTTTCTTCCTTTCTTCCTTCCCTTCTCTCCCTCTTTCTTCCTCTCTCCCTCCCTCCCTCACTCTCTTTCCTTTCTCCCTTCTTCCATCCTTCCCTCCCTCCCTTCCTTCCTTCCTTGTAGGCTCCATGTTGAATGTGGGGCTTGAACTCAGCCTCAGATTAAGAGTCACATGCTTGATGGACTGAGCCAGCCAACTTCCCTGGGGAGGTTTCTTTCTGTTCTTTGTTTGCTGAGAGTTTTTATTGTGAACGGGTATTGAATTTTGTGAAAAATTTTTTCTGCTTCTATTGAGATAGTTTTATGTCCCTCCTTCATTATCCAGTTAGTATGGCAAATTACATGAATTTGTTTTTGGATATTAAATCAACCCTGCATTCCTTTTTTTTTTTTAAGGAGTTCTGGGTGTGGTTTTTTTTTAAATTTATTTATTTGCCAGAGAGAGGGAGAGAGAGAGCAAGTACAGGCAGACAGAGTGGCAGGCAGAGGGAGAAGCAGGCTCCCTGCCAAGCAAGGAGCCCGATGTGGGACTCGATCCCAGGACGCTGGGATCATGACCTGAGCCGAAGGCAGCCGCTTAACCAGCTGAGCCACCCAGGCGTCCCAACCCTGCATTCCTGAGATAAGTCCCTCTTGGTCATCAGGTTGGATTTATTGGATTTGATGTACTTAGTATTTTGTTAAGGATTTTTACATGTTGATGAAGGATATTGCATTTTTCCTTTGTGTCATTTGTTGTTGGTGTCAGGGCAATAATGACTATGTAATGTGACAGAGGAAGTGTTCTCTTCAGTGTTCTGGAAAAGCTTGTACCGGCCCAGTTATTATTTCTTCCTTAAATGTTTGATAGAATTCAACAGTGAAGCCATTTAAACCTGGAGTTTTATTTTTTGGTAAAGGTTGTAATTATGAATTGGATTTCTTTTTTATAGGACTTTTCTGATTTTCTGTTCCTTCTTGAGTCAATTTTGGTAGTTTTGGCTTTCAAGGATTTTTTCCATTTCATTCAAGTTGTTGAATTAATTGGTGTAAGATCATTTATAGTATACCTTATTATTTAAAATCTATGAGGTTTATTTATTTATTTTAAAGATTTTATTTATTTATTTGACAGAGAGGGAGATCACAAGTAGGCAGAGTGGCAGGCAGAGAGAGAGAGAGGGGGAAGCAGGCTCCCTGCAGAGCATGGAGCCCTATGTGGGCCTATCCCAGGACCTTTGAGATCATGACCTGAGCTGAAGGCAGAGGCCCAACCCACTGAGCCACCCAAGTACCCCTAAAATCTATGAGATTTAAATAGGATTAAAGCCTGTAGAGTTTCCTCTATTTCTGATATTGACCATTTGTGTCTTTTAAATTTTTCCTTAATTTGGCTAGAGGCTTATCTTTAAAAAAAAACAAAACAAAACACTGGTTTTGGCATCATTGATTTTTCTTTTTCATTTCTCTACTAAATAGAGTTTTACATTATATTCAGTCTGTTTCATTGAGTTCTACTCTTTATTTACTTTTTCCTACTTATTTTGCATATAATTTTCTTTTCTTTTTTTTTTTCCTCCTAGCTTCCTAAGATGGAAGGTGAGACCACTGATTTTGGCATTCCCCCCTTCATTTATATATATATGTATATACACACATATATTATAAATACTTAAAGCTGTACAGTTCCCACTAACCACTGCTTTACCTACATTCCACAGATATTTCATTTTCTTTTTTTAAGATTTCATTTATTTATTTGACAGAGACATAGAAAGAGAGTGCAAGTAAGCAGAGCAGCAGGCAGAGAGAGAGAGAAGCAGGCTTTCTGCTGAGCAGGGAGCCCGAAAAGGGCCTCGATCCCAGGATCCCAGAATCATGTTCCTGAGCGGAAGGCAGCTGCTTAAGTAACTGAGCCACCCAGGCACCCCAATATTTAATTTTCAGTCACCTCAAAGTATTTAAAAATTTTCTGTGATTTATTTATTTTAGCTGTTGGGTTATTGAGAAGTGTTTACTTTCCAGATATTTGCATTTTTTCTAGATATTTCTCTGTTACTGGTTTCTAGTTTAATTTCATTGTGGTCAAAGAACTTGTTTTGTATTAAAGTAATTTTAAATATTTTGAGATTTGTTTTATGGCCCAGAAGAACATAGTCAGTCTTACTGAGTGTTGCATGTACACATGAAAACAAAATGGTTTGTGCTGTTGTCAAGTGGGTGTTTTGGGTCATGTTGTTTGATAATGTTCAGGTTTTCTGTATCCTTACTGACTTTTTGTCTACTCAGCCCATGTCCACCTGTTACTGAGAAAGGATCCTTGAAGTCTCCAACTATAATTGTAGATTTGTCTGTTTCTTTCAGTCAATTTTTTTACTGTATTTATTTTAAAGCTCTTATTCAGTATGTACACATTTAAGATTTTGTTTTCTTAATGAATTAACATCTTTGTTATTATGAAATGTTGCCTTTTCTGTTTGTTATGAATATGGCCACTCTAGCTTGATATATTTTCCCATTCTTTTAGTTTTAAGCCATCTTGTAAAGTGGGTTTAAAGTGGATTTCTTGAAAGCAGCATATAATTGGGGCTTGTTTTTAATCTAGTTTGACAATCTCTGCCTTTTAATTGGAATTTTAAATCATTTGTACTTAATGTAATTATTTATTGGGTTGGATTTAAGTCTGCTATCTTGCTATTTTCTACTTGTCACAATTATTCTTTGTTCCTTTCTTCCTCTTTTCCTACTTTCTGTATTCATTTTACTTTAGGATTCCACTTTATTTCCATTATTGACCTTTTAGTTGTATCTCTTTTATTTTACTTATTAGTCTAGGATTTATTATATGTCTTTAACTTGCTATAATCTATTTTCAAGTGATATTATTCTACCTAACATATAAGAATCTTTCAAACATATACTTCATTTCTCCTCTCCTGTCCTTGGTTTGTCATATTTTTTACTACTTCATATATCAATATATTTTTGTTACTTTTGTTTGAAATGATCATTTAAAGACAACATGAGCGTTTTTTTAAAATATATACCCACGTAATTTTTATTTCCAGTGTCCCCTATTCTTTTTGTAGATTCACATGTCCATCTGATATCTTTTTCCTTCTGTTTGAAGGACTTCTTTTGATATCTCTTGCAGTGAATATCTGTTGGCAACAAATTCTCTTAAATTTTGTTTTCCTGAAAAAGTATTTCACATTTATTTTATTTTATTATTTTTTAAAGATTTTATTTATTTATTTGACAGACAGAGATCACAAGTAGGCAGAGAGGCAGGCAGAGAGGAGGAAGCAGACTCCCCACGGAGCAGAGAGCCCGATGCATGGCTTGATCCCAGGACCCCGGGATCATGACCTGAGCCGTAGGCAGAGGCTTAAACCCACTGAGACATCCAGGTGCCCCTTATTTTATTATTTTTAAAGATTTTATTTTTTTATTTGACAGAGAGAGAGAGCATGGAGAGCACAAGCAGGGGGAGCTGCAGAGGGAGAGGGAGAAGCAGGTTCTCCACTGAGCAGGGAGCCCGATATGGGGCTCCATTTCAGGACCCTGGGATCATGACTTGAGTGAAGGCAGATGCTTAAGCTTAACCAACTGAGCCACCCAGGCACCCCTCACATTTCTTTTTGAAAGTTTTTTTCCCATGGCTCATAGATTTCAAGGTTGATAGGTTTTGATTGTTTTTTATTTTGTTTTTGTTTTAGTACTTTAGAGATCTCCATTCATTTGCCTGACTTGTATAGTTTCTGATGAGATGTCTGGGGAAATTCTTATCTTTTTTTCCTTTATGTATGAATTTCCTGGCTGCTTTTAAGATTTTTCTTTTACTCACTGACTTTCAGCTACTTGGTATGACATGTTTAAATATGGTTTTCTTTGTGTTTATCCTGCTTGTGGTTCATTGATTTTCTTGACATCTTGTATAGTTCTCATCAAACTTAGGAATATTTAGCCATTGTTTTTTCAAATATTATTTCTTCCTTTTTCTTCTCATTTCTGGGATTCATTTACATATTTTAGACTGAGATATTGTCCCACAGGTCACCAAGACTTTGCTCATTTTTTTCCTCCTAGTCTTTTATTCTATCTTCAGGTTTTACTAATTTTCTTTTTTTTTTTTTTTAGTAGACTCCATGCCCAGCATGGAGCTCAACATGCAGCTTGAACTCATGATCTGAAATGAAGACCTGAGTGAGTTGGACACTTGACCAACTGATCCACCCAGGTGCCCCATTGTTTTACTAATTTTTTTTCCTGCTTTGTCTAATTTGTTAATGATATCCTCTGAATTTTTTCTAAAAAGATTTTATTTATTTATTCGACAGAGATCACAAGTAGGCAGGGAGGCAGGCAGAGAGAGAGAGAGGGGGAAGCAGGCTCCCCAACGAGGAAAGCTCAATGCAGGGCTCGATTCCAGGACCCTGAGATCATGACCCAAGCTGAAGGCAGAGGCTTAACCCACTGAACCACCTAGGCGCCCCCTCCTCTGAATTTTTTATTTGAGCTTTTTATTTTTCATCTCTGGAATTTTCATTAGGATTTTTAAAAGGTATTCTATTTTCTTTTATTATGTTCATGCTTTCCTTGAAATACTTAGATATATGATAGCTTTTTAATGTCTTTAATGTCCATAATCTATCATTTTGGAGTATTTATTGATTGATTTTGGTCTGGATTATGAGCACTTGTTCTTGTTTCTTGGCATATCTAGTAATTATTGACTGCATGCTGAACATTGTGAATGTTATATTGTTAAATATCTGATTTTTTTAAATATTGGGTTTCTTTCTGGTAGGTAGTTAAGTAATTTATGATTAGTTTGATCATTTGAGGCTTGCTTTAGATTGTTAGGGCAGCTTTAGAGTACATTTTACTCTAAGAACAGTTTATTCTCCTACTATGGCATGGTCCTTGTGGGGTTTCTGCTGAATGCTTTTAGTGATCAATGAGGACTCTCTAGTCTAGCTTGTGAGAAGTTAAGTGATTTGTAGCCCAGTATGAACTAGAACTATTCAGTTAATAGCTCTCTAGTTGGTCCTTGATGACCTGGTTGAGTTTCATACCATGTATGGGCATCTTAGTGTTCAACAAAGCATCAGATTTCTGTGCAAATTTCTGGAGCTCTTTTTCAGCGTAGTTCTCTCTCTCTCTCTTTCCCTGATTTTTTTCCCTCTTCTCCTTGAAATTTGATCCCAGAATTCTTAGCCACCTCTGCATCCTTGAATTCTAATTTGTCTATTCAACTCTTTAACTCAGCTAGACTGCTGCTTAGAATTCTACTCTCTTCTCTGATTTGCAGTGTACCTTAAGGCAGAAAGCTGGGGTAATCCTAGGGTTCACCTTGTTAGTTTGCTTTCTCACTAGGATTATATGCCTATGCTGTCTGTTCAGTGTCTGAAAACATTCGTTTCATATATTTGTCCAGCTTCTAGTTGTTCAAGGGGAGAGGATAAATTTCATTCTTTGTTTCTGCATCATGACCAAAAGTGTGTAAATTTTTTTTTAAGATTTTATTTATTTATTTGACAGAGAGAGAGAGAGAGATCACAAGTAGGCAGAGAGGCAGGCAAAGGGAGAAGGGGAAGCAGGTTCCCTGCTGAGCAGAGAGCCCGGTGCAGGGCTCGATCCCAGGACCCTGAGATCATGACCTGAGCCGAAGGCAGAGGCTTAACTCACTGAGCCACCCAGTCACCCCTAGAAGTGTGTAAAATTTTAAACATATTTTATTACCTGTTGCTTGTGCATGTTTTACTGTTCTTTTGCCACCAGTGCTTTTCTTTTAGAAGATACTCTCAAGTGATTTCATAGTTCAATGTTAATTATTTTACTTATTTGTTATTAATATTTTATTTTTTAAAGTTTATTCATTTTTTTTAAGTTAATCTCTACACCCAACATGGGGCCTGAATTCAAGACCCCAAGACCAAGAGTGACATACTCTTCTAAGCCAGCCAGGTGCTGCCAATCAATTCACTATTAATTTCTTTACTAGTGAGTAAAAATTTTATAAAATATAAATTTATTGTTGAGTATAGCATTAGCTCCTTTCAGTTTTTTTTTTTTTAATAAAATTTTATTTATTTGTCAGAGAGAGCATGTGCATGATCAAGCAGGCAGAGGGAGAAGCAGGCTCCCGTTAAGCAAGGACCCCAATGCGGGATTTGATCCCAGGACCCTGGGATCATAATCTGAGCCAAAGGCAGATGCTTAACCTACTGAGCCACCCAGGCATCCCACTCCTTTCAGGTTTTATATGGTTGTTTTCAGTGTGAGGAAAGATTTAGACCCTCTACACCACTAAAATGTTGAGGGTCCATGTTGTATAGTTGAACAACATTCGTGTCAGTGTCAAGTGGGAATGTGTTTTTTTCCTAGTCTGTAATAATTGAGGTTGAAAAAAGCAGTTTGGTTCCTAGATCTAAATTTGGATTTAGGTGTGTTGGGTTCTTTGAAGACAAAACCAGCATGTAGCTTTTATCTATATAGGACTGTTTTGTTCACTGTTTGGGGTATATTAAATTTTTCAGACTAAATAATGAATGTTAAGTGCCTAAACAAGTAAAAACAAATGATCAGTGCTTCCCTGTCCCCGTGTGTTTCTAGGTAATTATAGCTACTCAGTATTGCAGCCATGGAGTCCATGCTTAATAAGTTAAAGAGTACTGTTACAAAAGTAACAGCTGATGTCACTAGTGCTGTTATGGGAAATCCTGTCACTAGAGAATTTGATGTTGGTCGACACATTGCCAGTGGTGGCAATGGGCTAGCTTGGAAAATTTTCAATGGCACAAAAAAGTCAACAAAACAGGTAAGTTACGATTCACAGTCCATTTGGCAAAAACACACGTGCTAATAAAGTACCATAATGCATTTTTAATGTTACGAAATGCCAAAAGTAATGGGTTCTTCTCATTTCTATCTAACAAAGTCATTAAAAAAAAAATGCTTTTAAACATGCCCTGAATCTCCTGGTTACAAATAACTTGTTTGATATATCATCCTATCTTGTAATTTAATTTTGCTTACTTAATAAAATTAATGTGTCTGTTGAGCAAAGAAGAGTATTAGATTTGTATTTTTTTAATTTTTAAAAATTTTTTATTTTTAAAGATTTTATTCATTTATTTGTCAGAGAAAGAGAGAGGGAGAGTGAACAAGCAGGGGGAACAGCAGGTAGAGGGAGAAGCAGGCTCCCCACTGAGCAGGGAACCCAATGTGGGACTTGATCCCAGGACCCTGGGATCATGACCTGAGCTGAAGGCAGACACTTAACTGACGGTGCCATGCACACATCCCACATATTAGATTTTTAGTGAAGTGTTTCTTTTAGAATAAATATTGTGTTCCTTTTCACATTTGTCAATGTTATTGGCAAAATATTCCATTAAATTTTTCCAACATTAAATACATTCTTATTTAGTACATTCTTATTCTTTTGTTTTATAGCCTTCTGGAAAATAGACTTCTGTAACATTTTTTTTTAGTTTTAATTATCAGAAGGGAGTACATTTGTGGAATAGTAATGTGTTTTACCATATATTGATTTCAAAGTTATTTCAGAACTAACTGTTCTTTCAGTAGAGTCATTTGAATGAGTTATATTTTTATTTTTATTTTTTTAATTTGACTTAAGAGACCAACAGATGGTTCTTAGAAATGTGGAGGATTGTTAGTGTTAAATTTTACTAACTGTTTTCTGTTGGAATTGTTAAAGAACTGAAAAACCTCCAGGTTTAAAACCTCTGTAGAAATAGGGTTCTTTAAAAAGAAAAATCACTGTTTCCAAAAGTACTTTTATTTCTCTACAAGTGAAACATACAGATTATAAAATGTTTGGGATTAATTACACATATTTTCCAGTGACTCTGTCCCGGTCAGACAGTTATAGATATGAATTACTTGTGACTTTTCCAAAGTCAGCTTATTTCCCAAATAGCAAATATATTAAAGATTGAATTGGCTTTGGTTATTCTTTTATGAAGTAGGAATCTTGGTCTTGTGATAGATTGCTGGTATGTGGTTTGTATTTGACCTGTAAATCTTGTTTTTATTGTCATTTGGTTGAAAGTCGTTAAGTCCAGAGCCAGTCTTTTATTTTAAATGCTGATTGATTTGTCATTTTTGAACATTGTTTTCTCTCTCAATTCATCAAGAGCTCGAAAAATAAGTGATTTCTTAAGTACTGAATACTTAAAAAGCCATTAATGAGGCCATGAAGTTATGTAAATGACCAACCTCTAACACTAACTTTTATAATCAATTATATAACGGGAAAATGAAAGAACACCAAATATACTAAATTTTGCATCATTTATTAAGGATGTAACATAATAGTGTCTTTGGGCTTAGCCAAAAGAGTTCTAGTTATTTGTGTTTATATGAGAAGTCAATATGCAGAAATTCTCTGATAATGTTGAAGCCTCTGTTGCTGTTTATAGAACATGAAAACCAGACACAAATAATAGGTAATTGATTAGATATTGCACAATAAATAATACATCATTTCTCAACTGCTGAATGCCAGAATTGGGTTCTCTTAGGAAACTACTATATTTCCCCCCCAAATTTATTGCTTTGTGGAACACGATAGTTTTGTAATATATCCGTGCTCTCTGTGGATACAGTTTTGAATCTTCTTTCTTTGCTTCTTTCAAACCTAAGGTGTCTGACCTGACTATCCTCTCTGGACTACTGGCTGATTCCTTGAGGAATAGTTAAGTCTTTAACCACCTTGGCATTGAAGCCTCATTTTAATTTCTCCCTTACTTGTAGTTTTAACTCTTTTTCCATTATCTCATTTTTTAATAAAAGGGAATTATAGAAGATAGGTAATGTAGAACTGTGTTATCCACTATAGTAACCACAAGCTACATATGCCTATTTAAATTAGTTAAAATTAAATTCATTTCCGTAGGTGCACTAGTCACCAATTCTAGGTTCCTTAGCTATGTGTGACTAGTATTACCATACTGGACAATGCACAGTGAATTATAATTTTCAGATCATGTACAACTTTTGCCTTTTTAATGTAAATGTTTGAAAGCCTCTTAGCGGAGTGGAGTAGTAATAAAAACACCTACAGACAGATGAAAAAAGTGCATATTTATGAAACCTGGAATGTAGCAAGATAAAAAGAATTGGTAAATAAAAATGTATTTGTGTGCCTGTAACATCATTGTATCTGATTGGATATCTGTATTATTATTATTCTGGGTTTATGCTTCCAAAAACCAATTTCTCTTGTTTTTGTTTTTAAAAGACATTCTTTAAAGAAACATCTCCTAATGAGTAATTTATGAAAGTACAATTAAGAATTCCCGTCTTCAAGAGAAGTTTAAAGTTGATTTTTTTAATAGTTAAATAAGGTGTTTAGGCCAGTTTTGTAT
This sequence comes from Mellivora capensis, assembly GCA_004024625.1. NCBI lineage: Eukaryota > Metazoa > Chordata > Mammalia > Carnivora > Mustelidae > Mellivora > Mellivora capensis. The sequence goes on from PISX010009449.1 coordinate 49,906, forward strand.
ACAAAATGAAGATTTTTAAAAGTTATTATTTGGGTAAACTTAAAACATATAAACATGTTGAAATGGATAGATCACTAATTATAGCCTATAAGCGTTTGAAGCTACTGTTTAGGCTTATGTATTATTTAGTTTCCCTTTTGAGTATTCATTTAGAAGCAGCTCTAGGTTCCTAACTATTACTCTTTTTAGAATTTCAGTAGAAATGTTATAAGACATTTCAGGATGACATTTAGGGAATAAAAATTGTCTATTTAGTTTTTTAACTATAAGCATATTTTTAAGAATGCGTGGAATAGTGCACAGGTTGAGGAATGTTCACCCTGAGTACACCAGTGACCAACATCCAGATTAAGGAAACATTGCTAATATTCATCATGCCTTTTCATAGTCATTGCCTCTCCCCACCTTCTCTCCGGTGGTAACTGCTATCCCGTCCTTTGACTCTTTAGAGTTATTTTTCCTGCTTTTGAACCTTAGTTTGTTTGTATGTTTGTTTGTTTTTTTGTGTGTGTTCCCTGTTTGTTTTTGAACTTCATTTAAATGAAATCATAGTATCTGCTGCTGTGTTTGGTTCTTTTTCCTTAAATGTATGTTCATGGGATACATCTGTGTTGCTGAACATAGCAGTTTTTCATTTCATTAAAATATGGGGTACTGGTATGAATATTATTGTATATGCCATTGGCATGTAGGACACATTATTTAGACATGGAATTGCTTAGGTAATAGTGTTTATATTTGCTCAGTGCCAGTTTTTCCAGAGTGGTTGTATGAATGTATACTTCCATCAGCAGTTACAGTTTCTCACATTCATGCCAACCCTTTTTATAGTCTTTTTTTTTTTTTTAAGGCATTCTGAGCAGAGGGTCTCCTTTTACTTATTTTTAATTTTTTATTGAACTGTAGTTGACACACAATGTTAGATTAGTTTCAGGTTTGCTACATAGTGGTTTGACAAGTCTCCTACATCTTGCTATGGTCACCACAAATGTTGTTAATCTTTCGTCACCACACAACGCTGTTATGCCATTGGCCATATTTCCTGTGCTGTATCTTTTGTCCCTGTGATTATTCATTCCATAACTGGAAGACTATATCTCCCCCTCCCCTTTACCCATTTTGCCCATCTCTCGAACCAATCAGTTTGTTCTGTATTTTTTGGTCTGTTTCTGCTTTATGTTTGTTTATTCATTTGTTTTGGTTTTTTTTAGGTTCCACATATAAGTAAAATCGTATGATATTTGTCTTTCCCTGTCTGACTTATTTCCCTTGCCGTAATACTTGCTAGGTCCATCCATGTTGTTGCAAATGGCACAATCTCAGGGTCTGTTTAATTTTTGAAAATTCAGTGAATTATTCCTTACTCCTCTACCTCCTAAGCTTTTATAATGTCTGGTAGGTAATTAATTGCTGGGCATAGAATTTATACTGCTGTGTTTCTGTTAGAGCTTAATAACTGACTTAGTCTTTCTACAGAGTAGTATGTTTAGGATTAAAATGGTATCTAAACATAGGTATTCTTTTCAAGCATATTCTTATTTCCATTGTAAAGAATATTTACTTTAGAGAGATTTCTGAGATAAAAGTCCTTAATTGGATTTCATTAGCTTTTCTAATTTTTAAATTATACTTAATTTAAACAAGCTATTAAATGGAAATTTTTGGCCAAACTATCTATCTATATATATCAATCATAAGTGAGAAATGGTTGTTTTGTATATATGTCCTTTAAAAATTGAAGTACCATCACCTTATCTGTTAGATAGGAATATTGTAACTATCAGGGCCGCTAATGTGTTTAAATAATTTGTAAGAAAAGCAGTACACAAATAGAGTTTCTGTCCCACCTGTATACCTACCTTTTATTTCCTTTAGAGTAGAAGAATAATTCTACATTTTGAAATTTCTTTCAACTCTACTATGTCAATTTAATAGATTTATTTTGGGGGAAGATTAAAAAAAAGAGTGTATGTGTGGGTTTGTTTACTATCTGAACATTTATTTATTATATTAAGTATTTCTGTTTATCTTGACACAAGATTCTGTTGCCAGGTGACTACTCTTCAAAATGAATTTAAAAAAAAATATTTTATTTATTTATTTGACAGAGGGAGAGAGATCACAAGTAGGCAGAGAGGCAGTCAGAGAGAGAGAGAGGGAAACAGGCTCTCCACTGAGCAGAGTGCCTGATGTGGGGCTCTATCCCTGGACCCTGGGATCATGACCGGAGCCGAAGGCAGAGGCTTAACCCACTGAGCCACCCAGGCGCCCCCAAAACGAATTTAACTTAACATTTATTAGTAGTCTTTTAGTTAGCGTCCCATATTTATGATTTTTTTAAAATCTAGTTTTAGAATAGACCCCCCCCCCCCAATAAATAGGGCAGCTTTAGTCTTATTTTGGCTTAAAAGTCACATATGTTGGCCTGTTTCTTTTGCCCTAACTACTGCATAAGCTTTAAAACACCCCTAGTTAAATGGCTGTTCCTGTGAGGATAATGAAGATTGATTTTTAAATTTATATATTAAATAACTGATATTCATTATTATAGCTACTCTACCAGATGTAGTCTTGGACATGTCCCTTCCTTACTGCAAAATCTACATTATGTTATCCAAATGCCAGTATTCATGGGTGAGGCTTACTGATATTGTGTAGGCGAAGGCATGATTAAATTATTATGAAAAACTAAAGTATAATAACAGTTTTAAATAAAAGAAACCATTATGCAAAGCTGAATGTGTTAGTCAAGTTGTTTAGGTCAATAATGATCATAGACTATCTTTAATAATTTTAAGGGGTATATCTTATTACCTCTCAGTCTTCTCAAACTTAATCTAAATAAACATTTAGATTTTGTTTTTATTGTTTTAAAAAAGGAACTTTGCCCTGAAATCACCTGAAAAATGAAGAGTTTGATGGCTGGCAGTCATCATTATCAGTCATGAAAAGTCTATAAAATAGAGTTCATGGAGAATATTTGTATCTCAGAAACCATCCCTGGTGGCTTTGAGGGATAGGTTAGTGAAGGTTATGATTACAATTAGGGAATCCTAGACATACCGGTATATATCTACTTAGATTTTTATTACTTAGACTGTTTTGTTTTCAGCAAGAGTTCAACTTTGTAGTAAGCAAAGTAGCTTTAAAGAGTTATAAATTAGACTTGTATCAGGAGGTAGTCTCCATTTTGACAAGTATTAGTTTTTAGAGTATTTTATAGCCATTTTTATTTAAAGATAGGTTATTGAGAAAAAATACTTTTTAGTAGATAACTTCCTTTGCCAATGTATTTTAAAGACTATGAAGTGAATAAAAGAAAAATAGGGTGCCAAATACTCTTACATTTTGTTTTAGTAATTTTTGTGTAAATAAGAGGCTTCAAATTTAATTAGAATTCACAGTTGACTCTTAAGTGCAAGGTATTTTGGGTAATTGCACTACCTCAGCTTTTCTGTATATTTGAAAATCTTCATAATAAAGAATCAAAAAAGGTTTTAATTCAGGATGATAATGGAAAGCTTCCAGTAACTGCTTGTTTTTTTATTGACCACTAGGCAATAAACATCTGAATGTTGTCTAGGTTAGATCCTATAATGGATACAGAGACACTTAAGGCATGGTTTCTTCATTTTTTTTTGTTTTTTTTTGGCAGTGGGTAGTGGGAGTTATGGTTTCTTTTTTTTAAGAAGCTTATAATATATATGGGGTCAGGACTTTTACACAAGTGATATCTGTTAACAGTGGGTAGTGAAGTAGTAGAAGGAAAACATAAATTAAAAGATAATAGTCTTGGGCGCCTGGGTGGCTCAGTGGGTTAAAGCTTCTGCCTTCGGCTTGGGTCATGATCCCAGGGTTCTGGGATCGAGCCCCGAGTCGGGCTCTCTGCTCAGCAGGGAGCCTGCTTTCTCCTCTCTCTCTCTCTCTGCTGCCTCTCTGCCTCTTGTGATCTCTGTCTGCCCAATAAATAAATAAAATCTTTAAAAAAAAAAAAAGATGATAGTCTGTTTTGAGGTGCAGGCTAAGAGTTTTTAGGAAGTCATTATGAGGTCTGAGGTTAGTCACAACTTTGTTGAAATTGGTTAATTTTAATTAAACTGCAACAAAGAAAACTCTTTTTAAGATGGTTGATAATCTGATCTATGTAGAAATCTTTTATCTGTGACTTAAAATAATAAATAAATATCTGAGAGAGAGAATTTTGTATTGTTTCTTTTTCTTTATGAACTATAGTGTTTTTCCTTAAGAGTGGTGAAATTGCAAGAGCTCAAAAACCATTTCATGTGATCTTTTTTTTTTTTAATCTTTTTAAAAAAATTTATTTATTTGTCAGAGAGAGGGAGAGAGAGCGAGCGAGCACAGGCAGACAGAGCGGCAGTCAGAGGCAGAGGGAGAAGCAGGCTCCCTGCCGAGCAAGGAGCCCGATGTGGGACTCGATCCCAGGATGCTGGGACCACGACCTGAGCCGAAGGCAGCCGCTTAACCAACTGAGCCACCCAGGCGTCCCTCATGTGATCTTTTTTTTAAGGACTCAAAACATCTTGAAAAAATAAACACATTTAAATTCGATGCATTTATAAAATGTGTTGTAGCAGAACACTTACTAAAATAAGATTGTGCGCTTTAATAAACTTCTAGGTCATTTGTTTTTTAGTTCAAATTAATATTACATAACACTCTTAGCTCTTGATAGTCCTGTGTCTCATAGATGATCAAAAGAGCTAAGATTATGAAAAAAAAAAAAGCTAAGATGATATATTTATACATGGATGTTATTTAAATCTCTCAATGATTGTTTTCCTGAAGACATATATTATGTTTTACTGGGGTGCTCTGTATTTATTGTCCCTGTATTATTTCTGGGGAGACAGCATGGTGTATTGGCTAAGCCTGTGGTCCTCAGAGTTAAAATGATTGGATGTGAATCTTGATCTCACCAGTTGTGGGATTTTAGATAATACATATACCTTTTCCACAGTATCTTCATCACTGTATTAAGGTCATAACTCATCTTGTAGGATTGCTATGAGGAATGAAATGATTCCTTAAAATTTTACAAATGATTTGGGAATGGGATGTTCAAGTTGAGTTATTAAATAGTCCCTTTGTTATCTTTCACTTTTCAGAGACTTAATCCTCTAAAATCCTTAACTTACTTGTATGCATATAAGGAGCTCCAACTTAAAACAGGTTGTGTTTGAGAAATGTATTGGTTTGGGATTCTGCAGTGAATCTCTGTTAGGTAATTAGGTAGCCAGACTAACTTGTGAAAAATAATCCTAATGTAGCACAGAAATAATAAGAGAACAATAAAGTGGAAAAGTACTATCTTGGATATTGATAGTTGAGTAGTAGTAGGTTTGAATTAGAGGCTTTTGAAACATACTTTTATAAAAATTCATACCTTTTTTTAAAAAGATTTTATTTATTTATTTCATGGACAGAGATCACAAGTAGGCAGAGAGGCAGGCAGACAGAGAGAGAGAGAGGGAGAAGCAGGCTCCCCGCTGAGCAGAGAGCCCGACGTGAGGCTCAATCCCAGGACCCCGGGATCATGACCTAAGCCGAAGGCAGAGGCCCAACCCACTGAGCCAGACAGGTGCCCCATAAAAATTCATACTTTCATAAAAAGTCATTCAAAATCTTTCAAGGAAGTTTGGAAGGCTAGCATTGATTCTTTGTTAATTTTGCTTCCAACTTTATCATTTTTCTTTCCATTATGATGGAAATCTAGCATCACTGATGTGTTCCACATACATCAACTATCAATATAGCTATTTTTTGATTGATTTATTAAGATTGGGTAACTGGACAGGAACTATTTTTCCTTGGGTAACAGAGAAAATGAAAAGAAGTAGATAGTAAGGAGGATGTGTGCTTTGATAAATAAATGTGAATGATTCTTAAAGAGAGAACAGTGGGAGAACAGCTTCTGTTACTGGTACCATTCATTACCAGTCACTGCCCATAATAAGAGAGGGATAGGCTGGAAGGAAAGAGTGAATATAGGTTATTCATATGTAGAAGTTGCTTACAACATGGGCTTTTGTATAAATAGGCACTCCTTGACATATACAACTTTTCTTTCAAAAAATGATTCAAGATTTTGTAGGGTAGGGTTATCAGGTTATCCAGGGTTATCATTATGAATAACATTTTGAATTTTTAAACATTTTAACTTTTATTTGAATTCTGGCTAAATAAGAGATTATTACATAGGGTACGGCACATTACGTACACCTTGTGTGTATCAGAGATCAAAGATGGAGATTTTCCTATGTTCTCCTTAGATAGGGCTCTAGGTCTCATAAATGGTGCTATAATTTCCATGACATTAGATTTTAGTTGTAGACTGTTGTGACACTTGAATAAAATTTTCTTACTTTTGTATATTTGGATTAAAATTAGATGCACAATTCTTTCATTAGGAAGTGGCTGTTTTTGTCTTTGATAAAAAGCTGATTGACAAATATCAAAAATTTGAAAAGGATCAAATCATTGATTCTCTAAAACGAGGAGTCCAGCAGTTAACTCGACTACGACACCCTCGACTTCTTACTGTCCAGCATCCTTTAGAAGAATCCAGGTAAGTTTTTATAAAGACTTACGTAAAAGACTTGAACAAATAGTTAATAATTTTATGTTTAAGTTCTGTCTGTGGAGCATGCCGGCAGTTAGAATTTTCCTTCAGCCCGGATGCTTTTATCTTTTTGGATATTGGATTTCTGTATCATTCTTATTTTGAAATCTTCAGTAACCCACTGTCACTTATGTCACTTCTCCCCCAAGAGCAGAAGTTACTTTCTTTCAACCTAAAAGAAAAAAAATATATTTACCGTGAAAACTGTGTTAAATGCTTTACATTTGCTTAACTCATTCGCTTCTCACAATTACATGGGAGAACTAAGGATCAGGGACATTACTTAAGTCACATAGTTATGACACCTTGATTCCTGAGCCCATGTTTTTTTTATTCCAGTATATCATGGTGTTCCTACTCAAATATGACCATAAATCTCTTATGATGTTAATTTTTTTTGCTGTTCTTTTCATGAATAAACCCAAAAGAAGAGTATAGTTGTTGACTCTTATGTAACATTCATTATTGTGAACTCTGCCCCGAAGTGGATAAGTTTTGTTTGCTACACTTGTTCTGAGCTTTTCAAACAATGCTGTTTCCTCTGCAGTGTTTTCTTTCAGTGTCTACAATGTCACCTATCAGAATCCTACCCATCTTTGTTATTTTAACTTGTATCAATGTGTCTTATATTTCCTTATTACTTTTCAAGTCCTTTGAGGGGAGAAGCTGTCCTTACAACTTCTTTTATAGTAATTTAAATATTATAGCACTAGGGATTTATTGGCAATCATTAAGAGAGACAATTCAAATATTACTTAAAGGCATTTTCATTATTAAGTTGTAAAGTTATAAAATTAATAGAAATAGGACAACTATTGGGAAGGAAAAAATGACTTCCACTTTTTAATGAGTCAGTAATATAGAAATAATACTGGAATTCTCCAAAAGAAATGTGCTGTAGTAAAGTCATCCAGGTGAAAGGTCAGAGTTGGTGATGTGTATTGAGGGTAACATGGAAGCAGTAATCAAAACCATGAAAAAAAGAGTTTTGCAAGAGCACGAAAGAGCAGAGTACTGTGGAATAACTTGAAACCTAGAGGGAAAAGAAGAGTCAGGGAAAGAAACCAGCGATCACTGTTACATGGCAGGAGAAGAATAGGCTGTTGAATGGCATGGAAGCTAAAGGAGGAGAAGGGACCCACTAACACTGAGGACCACTGAGGAAAAAGAAAATAAGGACTGAGAAGAGTTCATTACATTTGACTAGTGAGAGGTTGTTATTGATCTTCAGTAATATCAGTAGTAGGATGGTGGTTTGGAAGCTAGAAAATAGATACCGAGGAGACTAGCAGAGAAGACTTCATTATGTGAATAAAGTCCCAGAGGAGGAACTCAAAGAAAATTATAGGATGCTAGTTTAATCACTAATATACTGAGGTGAAGTTTAGGGAAATGAGGTCATTCGTGTTAGATGAACTTTATGCTTTTTTTAAGTAGAAAGTGGATAATAGGTGAGTAGTGGGTAAAGGGGGGCCATGGAATGAGGAGCTAGGAAGGGAACTATAAAGGAATGCTCTTGACTGTTGAAAAAAAGAGCAAGGTTAAAGTATACTTTGTGACTTAACACTGTGAATTTAAAAAGGTGTGGGCTTTCTATTCTTTCCTTGTGCTTATGGCATAAGTAAGAGAGTAAAAAAACTTGTAGTGGTTATTACAGGATTAGTAGGGGTTTGCTTGGTAAAGGATAATTAGGGTGATGTTTATTATGATAGTTGAGAGAAAAAGGAATTAAATATATACAGCCAGGACTGAATACTTGGAATTTTGTTAATAAAGGTGTTGGGGAGCTAGATTTGGTGGAGGTAGTAAAGGGGTAGGAGATAATGGCTAGTAAGTAGCTGTGGTTGGGGAAGGTGTTCTTCCCCAAAGAAGATATAGTCTTCTATATCTTATATATATATATATATAAGAAGAGGATATAGTCCTTCTGGTATGTGGCTGTAATGGTGATGGGAGTGAATACTCATGAAAGATAAGAGGGCTTCCAGCTGGAGGAGTAATAACATAGATAGTGATGTGGACAAGGATGATGTTGGGATCAGTACAGAGAGGAAAAAAATAGGAGTAGCTCAAATATGTGAGTCTTGGGATTTACAGATTACGGTAGAAAAGACTTCAGAGTATTTGATCAGTTTTCCTCCAGTACAGTTCAGCAAATGGAAACCTGGTGTCCACTGTGTTTATGAGCTTGGTGAGGGAGTAAAGAACAAGGTAGCATCTTTGTTGATGACTGAGCAGGTGTAATAACTCTCCCTCAGCCTAAGTAGCTCTGTCTTAATCTTTCATGTATATTAAGCTTCTGCATATGCTTTCATTTGAAAACTGGGTTCAAGGTGAAAGAAAAGTTACAGGTATAGTGGACAGATGAAACAGCAAAAGGTGTACTTGCCATTAAACAGTTACAGTCCAGGTGCAGAGGGTTGGCCTAGCTTTGTTACTACAGTATCTTGTATATAGTTCATTGCCAGAGCCTAAATAAGCCCAAAGCATAAAATGTAAGGACTTGAATCTCAAACACTTGGTAATAATAATAGCAGCAGTAAAGATTTATTAAGTTTCCATGCTGGTGACTCTGCTATGTACCTTATATTCATTATCTCCTTTGATGTTCACAGTTACCCTTCAGGGTGGTTTCTTATCACCATTTTACAAATGGTCAAAGTGAGGCTCAGAGCCAAGGTATCCGACTCACCTAGTCAGGGAATAGGTATGCTGGGACTTGAAGTTGGGTATTTGTCTTCAAAGCCTGTTTTATGAGTAAAGCCTACTCAATGTTGATATCTAACATTTTCTGAATTTCTAAATATTCTTAAAAATCAAAGAGCAGTAATTTAAAAATATAAAAACTGTGACACCTTTTAAAATTATATATAAAAAAGGGTAAAGCAGAGCTGCTCTGATTAAAGTAGTAACAGGGGACCTAGTGCTGTCTCTGTGCCTTTTTCTGACTCCTCTTGCTCCACAGGGGTCTGGGAAATCTGCAGGTTCCTTTGAGTACATTCTGAAAATGGTGGTTTAAATGTTACATTGATGCTGAAAACAAATCTAAGTCTACCTTCTTGTTGACTATGAATATTTTATGTATATTTGATTTTGATAATGTGGAAAAAAATGATGGTAAACAACTCTTTTTCTTTTTTAAAACAGGGATTGCTTAGCATTTTGTACAGAACCAGTTTTTGCCAGTTTAGCCAATGTTTTAGGTAACTGGGAAAATTTACCTTCCCCTGTATCTCCAGACATTAAGGATTATAACCTTTATGATGTAGAAACTAAATATGGTTTGCTACAGGTATGTATTTTTATTTACTATGTGAAAAGAGATTTATCCTTCAAAATTGTTTTTGGCTGCTTAAAACTTATTAGCAATATCAACTGTTTTATGTAAACCTTTGGATCCTCTCAGTAATTTAAAAATTATTTCTATGCTCTGCAGTTTTTCTACAGTTTATTGTTAGGTTTAAATTATATTTTAAATTTATGAAACATAACATTGATAACCTTTGTAGAAGGGTACTTATTATTTAATAGGTATCAAGAGATCTTGTTAGACTTTTCATAAATGTCCACTTTTTCTTTCTCTCTTTTTTTTTAAAGATTTTTTTTTTTAAATTTATTTGACAGAGATCACAAGTAGGCAGAGAGGCAGGCAGAGAGAGGGAGGGGAGAGGTGGGGGGGTGGGGTGGAGCTGGCTCCCCATGGAGCAGAGAGCCCAATGCGGATCCCAGGACCTTGAGATCATGACCTGAGCTGAAGGCAGAGGCTTTAACCCACTGAGCCACCCAGGTGCCCTATGTCCACTTTTTCTGATTTTCCTTTCCCTGCCTACTAAAATATCTTCAGCTCTATAGAGTAAATTTATACAGTAGATTCTCAGTTCCATTGGGGACAGAGATAATTTTACCTATTGTTTTTCAACAGCTTTGTTAAGTTGTTAATTAACGTACATTAAACTTCACATACAATAAACTTTGGTTTGATTATTTGTTTTTTTGGTTGTTAAGTTTGAGAAGGTCTTTATAGAATTTGGATACCAGCCCTTTATCTGTAGTGTCATTTGCAAATATCTTCTCTCATTCTGTGGCTTGCCTCTTTGTTTTGTTGATGGTTTCCTTTGCTGTACAGAAGCTTTTTATCTTGATGAAGTCCCAAAAGTTCATTTTGGCCTTTGTTTCTGTTGCCTTTGGAGACGTGACTAGCAGGAAATTGCCGTGGCCTAGGTCAGCAAGGTTGCTGCCTCTTTTCTCCTCTAGGATTTTGATGGATCCCTATCACACATTTAGGTCTTCTGTTCATTCAGAGTCTATTTTTGTGTATGGTGTAAGGAAATGGTTCAGTTTCATTCTTCTGAATATGGCTGTCCAATTTTCCCAGCATCATTTGTTGAAGAGACTGTCTTTTCTCCATTGGATATTCTTTCCTGCTTTGTCAAAGATTAGTTGACTGCAGAGTTGAGCATCCACTTCTGGGTTCTCTATTCTGTTCCATTGATCTGTGTGTCTGTTTTGTGCCGGTACTATGCTGTCTTGGTGATTACGGTTTTGTAATAGAGCTTGAAATCAGGCAACGTGATGCCCCCAGCTTTTTCTTTTTCAACATTTTCTTGGCGACTTGGGGTCTTTTCTGGTTCCATACAAATTTTAGGATTGTTTGTTCCAGCTTTTTGAAAAATATCATTGGTATTTTGATCAGCATGGTGTTGAAAATATAGATTGCGCTGGGTAGCATAGACATTTTAATAATGTATATTCTAATTCATGAGCGTGGAATGTTTTTCCATCTTTTTGTGTCATCTTCAATTTCTTTCATAAGTGTTCTCTAAATTCTAGGGTATAGATCCTTTACATCTTTGATTAGGTTTATCCCAAGCTATCTTTTGGGTTTTGATGCTATTGTAAATGGAATTGATTCCTTAATTTCCCTTTTCCATTTTCATTGTTAGTGTATAAGGAAGCAACTGATTTCTGTGCATTGATTTTGTATCCTGCCATATTACTGAATTGCTTTATGAGTTCTAGTAATTTGGGGGCAGAATCTTTTGGGTTTTCCACATAAAATATCATGTCATCTGCAAAGAGAGAGAATTTGACTTCTTTGCCAATTTGAATACCTTTTTTTTCTTTTTTTTTTTTGTCTGATTGCTGATGCTGGCCTTCAGTACTATGTTGAACCATAGTGGCAAGAGTGTGACAAGGAGTCCCTTAATATTTACTATCTGTAACTTGGGAACTGAATATGCCTTCACATTTCAAACACAGAAACAGAATAAATTTGGATAGAAAGATGGTTTTTTAAAAAAAATATTTTATTTATTTGAGAGAGAGAGAGAGAGAGAGAATGAGAGCATTGAGAAGGGAGAGATCAGAGGGAGAAGCAGACTTCCTGCCAAGCAGGGAGCCCGATGTGGGACTTGATCCCAGGACTCCAGGATCATGACCTGAGCCGAAGGCAGTTGCTTAACCAACTGAGCCACCCAGGTGCCCCTAGAAAGATGGTTTTAAAGTATCTTTGATTTTGCTTATCTGCCTTTGGAAAGGAACTTTAATAAAGAATTGAATTTTTGTTTTATAACTGGGTTTTTCCCACTAAAGCTTAGATCCTTGTAGCAACTGAGAATATCTACTCTTTTGCATTTATGATGAAATTTAATTGTTCCCTGGCATATTAAAAAATCTTTTATTGTGAGAAGCAGCAATTATGATTTTTAGAGACATTTTATTATTGTAATTATTTAATGTAAAAGTCTTTTTTTCCCCCCAATTACAGGTTTCTGAAGGATTGTCATTTTTACATAGCAGTGTGAAAATGGTCCATGGAAATATTACACCTGAAAATATAATTTTGAATAAAAGTGGAGCCTGGAAAATAATGGGCTTTGATTTTTGTGTATCATCAACCAATCCTTCTGAGCAAGAGGTAATGAAGGTTTTAAGTCTTTTAATTTTTTTTTTTTTAAGATTTTAAGTAATCTCTGCAGTCAAGGTGGGGTTCAGACTCACAACACTGAGATCAAGAGTTGCATGCTCTACTGATTGAGCCACCCAGGTGCCCCAGTTTTCTAATATTTTTAAGGCTGTGGAAATTTGTGATGCATCCGGAATGGACTAGAGAATTTGCAAGTCTGATAAATGTGTAGAAATAGGCTACATGGTACAATGTATGTTAAATGTACAGCCTTACAGAAAATTTCTAACGTTCGTTTTACCTAAGAGTATTCTTTAGCTAGTTAATTCCACAGTACTGTTACTTGATTAAAGGATGCTAAAGGTAAACAAATTTGAGAACTATTGGGTTAAGTAGGCTTTTTTCCTCCCGATATCAAATACACTAACAAACAATGTGAATCTCTAGCAGTGTTTTCGCAACATTGGACCACAAAATCTTCTTTAGGGAGCATGATAACAACAGTAGCAGTGATAATAAGAACTAACATTTACTGAAGTACTTTTCTAACAAAGCACTTTTTAATGTATTTACTTATTTAATCCTCACCACAATCCATGAGATATGGGAATAATATAGATGGGTAAGTTAGGCTCATAGAATAAAATAATGTACCTAAGTATAGGCAGGTGGTTAAGGTAGAGGTAGGATTTGAACCTGTTCTCTCTGGCTCTAAAGCACCTATTACATAGTGATTATGATATATCTGGCTATTTATACTTAGGAAAATAATGCAGTATTTCTAGTTTTTAATATATGTATTAGTTAAAGGCACCATGATTTGACCTTAAAATAGATTTGTAATTTAAGTAAATAACTTTTAAGGGAAGCAGAAAGAATTAGTATTGGTTTGGTATATAATGGGTCAGATAACTGTGTTAGGTCCATTTTCTTTCTGTACATTTGTTTAATTTTACAACAACCTTTTAAACCTGTTAACTAAATCACACAGCTAGTTAGTGAAAGAACAAGGTTTCAAATAATAATCTGGGTCCATAAAACTTGAAGCCTATGTATCATAGAACATAGGCTATACCTTTTCATATTCATACTGAATCTTATGGTGATAATTTGTCTTCTGGGAGAGAACTCCAATAATTCAAAGATTTCAAGAGTTCTTTTTATAAAAAATTTTTTTATTTATTTTGAGAGAGAGTGAGTGAGCAAAGGGGCAAAGGCAGAGGAAGAGAATCAGTCCCAAGAGGCTCCATAGTCAGCACAGAGCCCATTGCAGGGCTTTATCTCAGGACCCTGAGATCACGACCTGAGCCGAAATCAAGAGTCAGACGCTCAATTTACTGAGCCACCCAGGCATCCAGATAGTAAGAGTTCTTATTCATATCTCTCAGTTTGTTTAGTGCCCTTTCCAGATTTGAGAATTTGAAAATTTTAAGATTGAAGGTGGTGATGATATTTTTACTTCCATGACTGAGTATGAATTTAAAACTAGGTTGCTACTGCTTGATAGTGTTTTTTGGTTTAATTTGAAATATTTAATCTATATAATCTTTTTTCTGTCTTCTTATAGCCTAAGTTTCCTTGTAAAGAATGGGACCCAAATTTACCATCATTGTGTCTTCCAAATCCTGAATATTTGGCTCCTGAATACATACTTTCTGTGAGCTGTGAAGCAGCCAGTGATATGTACTCACTAGGAACTGTCATGTATGCTGTATTTAATAAAGGGAAACCCATATTTGAAGTTAACAAACAAGATATTTACAAGAGTTTTAGTAGGCAGTTGGATCAGGTAATTTGCTTGCATTGAAAGTATTAAATGTTTCTTTGATTTAAAAAAATGAGTTCAGAAAATTCTCTAAAATAAGATGATGTCTCATTTTAAGTTTACATAAAAACTTAACAAAAGTAATTTTGTAAATAATGAGGATTAATGTTTGTTACCACAACATTAATTGTGGCTTTTATTTACTACTGAAATATGATCTAAAATGCTGGGCACTTGTTTCAATAATATAAACAATTTCAGATATTGAGGATAAGTGTTTTAGTTATCTTGCCACAGAATTAGCAGTTTGTTCACTGTAACATATATTTTTGAGTAAATTTCAAAAAGTTTTAAAAAATAGACTATTGACTGTAAATGTATTGTGTTCTTGCATATTTTATATTCATATTTAATATTATCGCTCTTTTAAATAGTTGAGTCGTTTAGGATCTAATTCACTTTCAAATATACCTGAGGAAGTCCGTGAACATGTAAAACTACTCTTAAATGTCACTCCAACTGTAAGACCAGATGCAGATCAAATGACAAAGGTGAGTACACACGAATTCCTGCCTCAGGTGGAGGGACAATGAGTTAAAGTAAATTAAGTGCTTCTAAAGCAAGATTTAGCCAGATAGAGTCCCCAGATAGCATCTTTATCCTTGAGTATGTTAAATATTCAACTTCTTTTAATTTTAAGCAGTTAAATAATTTATGTATATAACTGCTCTGATACAAAATTAAGATTTCAAATATTCAGAGTCTTAACAGTCATGTAGGTATAGAAATTTTGGACACAAGAATTTATGAGCCTCTAATTTACTCATGTAACTGTGGATTTTAATAGATGAATAGTACTCTTTATGCCTTCAAGATATTTTAATCTTTCAGTATTTACTAGTTAGGTAAAGAAAATGTTACTGTCCAGCTAACTTATAGGTAGTGACTGAAAATTTGAACTTGAGAAGCAATTTGGTTATTACTTCCTTATTTTTATTTTTATAATTAGAATTATTAAGTGATCTTTAGCATTTTTCTAAATGTTATTGAATATTTGTTTTACTATATTATGGCAGTTTCAGGTATGAGAAATACTTTAATAGTTATCAAAATAATTTTATTTCCTGTTTTTAGATTCCCTTCTTTGATGATGTTGGTGCAGTAACGCTGCAGTATTTTGATACCTTATTCCAAAGAGATAATCTTCAGAAATCACAGTTTTTCAAAGGACTGCCAAAAGTCCTACCAAAACTGCCCAAGGTTTGTTGTTGTTCACTTTTTCATTATAGTTAGGATTTTTATTTACTGTAGTAACTCTTTCAGAGAAATAAATGTAATTTTTGCTCTAGGTGCATAAATGACTATGGAAGGCTGAAGACTGAACCTGAAAGTTTGGTGGACCTTTTTCTCAGGCCCCCAAAATAATTTAATAAGTTAGATAGATAAGAAAATTAGAATAGTACTACCTATGCAAAGATAGTACCTGGACATTAAATGTCAGAAGTCCATAACTGTCATTGTGGAGATCATTGCCTCACCAGCAATTAAGCAGTACATCTGTATTGTTAGTAGCCTCTCCCATGCCTTTAAGTTACCTTCGCTGACTTATTATATCATGAGTGTATTCTAGTATAAAAAATGTTGGTGAATGCCTTAGAAGTCGTGGTTGGAAAACTGGTGATTCCTGGTTACAAAAATATCTCCAGTGTTTAATCTGTCAGATACTCATTGATTATGCACTGTTTGTCTAGCCCTTTACTTAGATGCTATGTTATAAAAAGGGAATCAAAATATTCTTGTTCTCCAAGACTCAGAGTATGTGTAGATAGAGTTAACAATACAGAACAGTGTTTAAGTTGTTTGGTATGAATCATAAGTGATGAAGAGGAGAGACATACTAGTGAAGACTAATGAGAGAAGGTTTCATAAAGGAGTGGTGACCATATGTCCCCCTTTATCTGTAACATCCCCAAGTTATTTTTTTTGTCCTGACATAGTTAGTTGGAGCACCCCATTTTACTCTCAACAATGTCCCAGTTTCAACCATAAATTATATGATCATCTTCCCCAAAGGGATTGGAGATTTAAGACTAACTTCAATATTAATACTAAAGATGTGAAGTTAAATTTAGTTCTATGAAAACATTTTTGCCTTTCAGCGTGTCATTGTGCAGAGAATTTTGCCTTGTTTGACTTCAGAATTTGTAAACCCTGACATGGTACCTTTTGTTTTGCCCAATGTTCTACTGATTGCCGAAGAATGTACCAAAGAAGAATATGTCAAATTAATTCTTCCTGAACTTGGCCCTGTCTTTAAACAGCAGGAGCCAATCCAGGTATGTGTATAGATACTCTTTCCTATTTATCTGCTGTTATTTAATGATGTTAGTCAATGATAACTATCATTGAAAATGAAAGGAATGGATATGTGGCTTTTTAAAAATTGAGGTAAGTGCAAGAGACTTCTTTTCCATCAGTCAGAAACTATTTTGCGTATATTTGAAGTGAACCATTCCTAAAATTATAATTAAACTTTGCAAGTAAGTGTGTATAGCTCTCTATAATTTACCATCTCAGAAAATAAATTGTAATGAGATTTGGCATGTGGTATACCATTCTTATTGGCCTTATTAAAAGTTACAGGCTTGGGAAGAATATTTCTTTTTCTCCTGCACTTTTATGTATTTGCTTTTTGTTTGTTTTGTTATTTAGGGTCTTTAATTTGTAGATAGTTTATGCCATTTGTTTCTCTTTTATTTTCCTGGTAATAAATAGTTTCACCAGAAGAGGAGAAGAGATTACAGCACCAGAGAAATAATATGTGTGTGTATTGTAAGTGAAAATGTAATTAGTTTCTGATGTAGACTCTAGTATAATATTTATTTGTCAGAATCAAGGTAGTCTTAGGTTTAAGACTGGGTTTAAATCTGATCTTTGTCTTTACTAGGAGCATGATTTGGACGAGTCATTACTCTCTTAAAGCCTCTATTTGCTCATTTCTAAAACAAGAAGGGTTATTGAGGTTAATTGAAATTTCTAGGTACATAGTAAATATTATTATGTGTTTCTGCCACTACATGGCAGTAGTATATTAGTAAACCATCAACTACTTGTTATAATGGTTTTATGACAGGCTATTCATGGTTCTTTCTTTGAAAGGAGGGAAACAAAAGGAAGTCTGTGGTGGTAAGGCAAGAGTTCCTGTGGCTAGGAAAGGGCAGATGAGGGAACTATAGGCTTTGAAACAGAGTTTCCCAAACATGGTCAAGATGTTAGGAGGCAAAGTGATGGAGCCACATGTTCACTCAGTATTCTGCATGAATAGAAGGGACAGTTTGTTCCTTATAATGTAGGTATGTGTTGCAGCTAGGTGAGAAAATGATCTGGGACAATTGAAAATGTTCTTTCTAGAATTTTTCATGACAGTCCCTTTCAGTTCTTTAAAAAAAAAATCTTATTTAAGTTCTATTAATTAACATATAGTATATCATTAGTTTCAGATGTAGAGTTCAATTATTCATCAGTTGCACATAACACCTAGTACTCCTTCCATCAAATTCACTTTTCACCCAGTTACCCCATTCCCCTACTCACCTCACCTCCAGCAACCCTCAGTTTGTTTCCTAGAGTTAATAGTCTCTTAGAGTTTGTTTCCCTCTCTGAGAACCCTCCTACACTGTTGGTGGGGATGCAGGCTAGTACAGCCACTCTGGAAAACAGTATGGAGCTTCCTCAAAAAGTTAAAAATGGAGCTACCCTACGACCAACAATTGCACTACTAGGTATTTACCTGAAGGATACAAACATGATCTGAAGGGGCACCTGCACTCCAGTGTTTATAGCAGCAATGTCCACAGTAGCCAAACTATGGAAAGAGCCCAGATGTCCATCAACAGATGAATGGTTGTGTGTGTGTGTGTGTGTGTGTGTGTGTAGTGGAAAACTACTTGGCCATCAAAATTTTACCATTTGCAGTGACATGGATGGAACTGGAGGGTATTGTGCTGAGCAAAATAAATCATTTAAATGAAGTTATCATATGGTTTCCCTCATATGTGGAATTTAAGAAATACAACAAAGGATCATAGGGGAATGGAGTCCCTTTCATTTCTGTACCTTCTACTCTTAAACTTAGAAGCCAAGTGAATTTACTGCCTTAGTATATTTGACTTTGCTGTTTTCAGGCTTATTATTATTATTATTTTTTCCAATTCAGTAGATTTCAGACAGTGGTAGTTATGGGTGAGTGATGTATTACTGAAGATGTGTGAGAGTTAGGAAATTAGTCTTCATTTAAATATTTAAACTGAGAGCAGATATTAAATAGTGTGCTTCTGGAAATGTAAATGCTTGATTTGTATGTTTTTGTCTTCCATGCCTTCAGGCTAGCAACATGGTGAGTGTCAAAATAGAACTTACTTTTTTGAAGATATTTTAAATTTTGTCATAAGAAATCTTTTAAGATTCTAGACTTTAATACATTGTTCCTCTTTTCTTACATAGATTTTGTTAATTTTCTTACAAAAAATGGATTTGCTACTAACCAAAACTCCTCCTGATGAGATAAAGAACAGTGTCCTACCAATGGTTTACAGAGCACTAGAGGCTCCTTCCATTCAGATCCAGGTATAATACTTGATTTTTTTTTCTTTAATAATGATTTTGATTTATTTTTTGTTTTGTTTTTAAAGCAAAAGAAAGAAGTACATTTTGGGGTTGAGTTGTAAAATCTTTTCTATAAAACTCAGTAGTGATATATATTAATCCATTGAATTGGATTGTATACTGTAACTAAAATGTATCTGCTCCCAACTAGTTTAAAGAATCAAGTGACAAATGCCTGTATTAATGAAATAAAATGAAAGATGTTCTATTCTGGAAAATTTGATTTATTGTCATTTGGGTCAGTATATCTTCTTCCTGAATGAGTAATTAACATAGGAATGAAAATGTCAAAGATACATGTGCCTTTTTCTTATGAAAATATTAAGTAGGTACTCCCATACTCATAATTTTCTTTCATGGTTGATAACTCAGTCTTCTAGGTGTTCCTTCTACATTGAAATTAACTTGTGGAGCAAGTAGATAGAAAACCAGACAGTAATTTAGTGTAACCATTCCTAACACATTTGTAGTCATGCTTGTTTGTCACAAAGGTGATTTTAAAATATCGTGTACTTTGCCAAACTTTTAGTTCTTTAGCTTTGCTATTAAAAGTTTGGTTCTACAGAACTGTCTGGAAAAAATTTTGGATCACTATTAAAAGTGTAATTTATTGTTTTGATTTTTTTTTTTACTTTGGAAAAAATAAGTACTTATGTAAAGATCATTGCACTGCTTAATGGTTTTATATTTAAAGTTTATTTACCAGTATAGAAATTCTAGTAAAGAAAAACAGGATTTTAATTTTTTTTAAAGATTTTATTGATTTATATGTCAGAGGAGAGAGAGAGAGCACAAGCTGGGGGAGTGGCAGACAGAGGGAGAGGCAGGCAGAGGTCCCAGAATCCTGGGATCATGACCTGAGCCGAAGGCAGAAGCTTAACCAACTGAACCACCCAGGCATCCCTAGAATTTTAATATTTAAAAGTTACTGACCAAAACCTTCTTTTTCCCAATATGAACCTAATATTGGGGGTGCCTGGCTGACTCAGTCAGTAGAGCATGTGACTTTTGATCACAGAGTTGAGTTTGAGCCTCGTTGGGTGTAGAGATTAAAAATAGGTGATGTGAACCTAATCCCACATGTATGAGGTTACTTTTTTGGCTCATTTCAGTCTTTGTCTAAGTTCATTTGTTTATTCGAAGTTGTGAAGTTGATGTTAAATTTTATCCTTATAAGGTCATACCTTCTTAAAGGTGAGGATATGCTGCCTTTGTCCAAATGACAGGGGACAATTGGGGAGGGTGTACTTACTTCTACCTTTTAGCCCTTTCCAAAGGAGTTGTGAATGATAGCTTCTTAAAACATTCCCACAGGCCCTGTGTAGCCAACCTGGTTTTATAGTCACTGAGATTAGGAAGGAGAAAAATAGTTGAGTGACATGAAAGCCCATTTTTCTTCCTAAGGGACTTCATTTAGCCAGTAATTATCAGTCAATGAATATTTATTGAAGTAGTTAACATTTAATCCAGATTGACTTGTGCAACTTTGCTGAGTTTTACAAACCAGCATTTCTTGTGTCATTCTAATATAAGTCTACAGTCACCAGTCCATTTAATTAGTATGAGCATTGCTTGGTAGAGTCTGCTAAAGTTAAAAGACTGTTTAAGCTTTGGGAGAGTATTAGAGCAAGAGCAAGAAACAAAAATCTTTTGAAGTTTCATGCAAGTAGAAGACTGGAAAATAACTTCCGAAATTCATTTTTGGAGTGATATATATTTTTTTTAAGATTTTATTTATTTATTTGTCAGAGAGAGAGAGAGAGAGAGCGAGCGGAGGCAGAGGGAGAGAAGCAGGCTCCCCGCCGAGCAAGGAGCCCGATGTGGGACTCGATCCCAGGACGCTGGGATCATGACCTGAGCCGAAGGCAGCTGCTTAACCAACTGAGCCACCCAGGCGTCCCTGGAGTGATATTTTTAAAGTGAAGTTTGATGAGAAATATTTAAGAGGCTAAAGAGTTTAGAAAAATACCTGGAAAAGTAGAAGATGGTTTACAAAAGTTAGGATACTTAGAGGCACTAGCAGAAATATGTATGTAAACCAATTTAAAAAATTTTTAGCTTTGGGGCGCCTGGGTGGCTCAGTGGGTTAAAGCCTCTGCCTTCCGCTCAGGTCATGATCCCAGGGTCCTGGGATGGAGCCACACATGGGGCTCTCTGCTCAGCAGGGAGCCTGCTTTCTCCTCTCTCTCTCTCTCTCTCCCTACCTACTTGTGATCTGTCAAGTAAATAAATAAAATCTTTAAAAAAAATTTTTTAGCTTTAAAATTAAACACGGAAGCTATGTTTATTCTTCCCTCTCCACCACCAGTTATAAAGTATAAACTAAGAGGCAGAAGTTCCTGAGAATGAGTTAATGACTTCCTTGAGTTTTGGGTTGTTTCAGTCTCCTGTTCTTAGGTTCTTCACTGTATTTCCTCTTCAGGAAATGCTCTTCCCCCCCTCCTTCACCTATATGATTTAGACATAATTTAAGATTTGCCTCTTTGTAACCTACTGCTAGGTTACACAGTACAATGTGTATGCATGCTCACTCTCTTGAATTAAAGGCTGACCTTCCCTATGGAGGCACCCTTTGGTAACAGGAGCACAGTATCCCATGAGCTATTCACCCTTGCCTGTTCTCTCCCATCTGTAGAAAATGGCCCCTTGAATGTAGCTTGTACTTCTTATCCTTGAGTTACATCACGCACTTATTTATTATAGTTCTGAGTGGATATAAACATATAATTCATATATGCCTTTTAGAAATCTGGGAATAAAGCAAATAAAATATGTGGCCATTATTTTGATAACAGATTCTTAGTGGTTAATTCATTTCTATTTGCTAACTACAAATGAATGTCTTTAAGTGTACCAGATTTGTTTAACTCCTTCCCTGATACACATTTATGCCTCCATTTTCTTCAGTAATCCTTCTGTGCTTTGCTACAAGGGTCATTCTGCCCTTTTAAGGTATCTGAGATGTATGTTCTTCAGCCAGTTACTTTTCAAGCCATTTCTTGTTCTTTTCCTTAACTCATTTAGTTCCCTTTTCCTTAGTCATTGCCTTTTTTCCTCTGTTAGCCTCATTCAGAGTTCCCAGTTAAAATCATTTACATTGGACGCCTGGGTGGCTCAGTTGGTTGGACGACTGCCTTCGGCTCAGGTCATGATCCCGGAGACCCGGGATCGAGTCCCGCATCAGGCTCCCAGCTCCACGGGGAGTCTGCTTCTCCCTCTGACCTTCTCCTCGCTCATGCTCTCTCACTGCCTCTCTCTCGAATAAAGAAATAAAATCTTTAAAAAAAAAAAATAAATAAAATCATTTACATTATGGCCAGCATTAGCTAACAATGTTTTAAATAACTTTTTCCTGTTTCTGTGAGTTATACTTGCTGAAGTTTCAGAATTTGGAAGTACTTAAAAATATAAAGTATTAAAATCCTCTCTCAGAGATGCCCAGACTTAACATTTCCAGATATGTCCTTATGTCTTTTTCCCTGAGCTTATAGACAGACACATGTACCTACACATTTTAAAAGTTAGGATCATGTGATAGTATCTTACTGCATTTTATCCCTGGTATTATTAAACAATCTTGTAAAATATATTAAATAAAATGTTTGTATTAAATTCTGTCATAAGGATTTATGTAACAGCTAAGAAATCCCTTATTTAAGACAAATAGTTTGATGTCACTTTGTACTTGATTTCCCTCATTGTGAAAGGAAGCAAAACTTAGGTGTTCCTATTCTTAAATAATAAATGATGAATTGTGTTGTGAGGGAAAGAAATTAGGTATGAGACCAAGGAATGTTGTTACCATATGCTAGGTCATATGACCTTGTATGATTTTGAGGAAGGTCTTTTGAGTCTGTTTTTTCATCTGTGAAATTGAAAACTAGTGATAAATATTCAGCTTTCAACTAGTTGTTAAAGGAGCAAATGATACAACATACATAAAAGTTTATTTCAGACTGTGTGACAAATTAGCCATGCAAATGCAAAATATTTTTTAATATGTGGGAGAAAAGTGAAGAGAATCTTTCCCTAAGATTGAATCCATGTATTTTCTTAATAGGAACTCTGTTTAAACATCATTCCAACCTTTGCAAATCTTATAGACTATCCATCCATGAAAAATGCTTTGATACCAAGAATTAAAAATGCATGTCTACAAACGTCTTCCCTTGCTGTAAGTAATTACATATTAATTTTTGCTTTTCTTTAACTTCTCATTGTTTTAAATTTTTTTCTTATTGTTAAATAACTCTTTTGTAGTTTGTTCATATATTTCATCTTGGCTATAGGTAGCCTGCATACAGTGCTATAAAAGTGATCAATAGCTGTAGTTTTCCCTCATACATAATTTTGTAGTATTACATCTTTGGCCTTATTCCCATCCCCTAATTTGAGTGCTTTAAGAGAAAATTTGAGTAATTCTTCTTTCTTAAGACTTCTGTGCTTTAATTCACAATTTATCTTGTTGGTAGTTTTAAAATAATCATGAGAGTTTAACTTGGTGTAAAACCTAAAAACTTTTTGAACAGCTTCCCTTCATAAACTGCCTTTACTTTTAGTTATCTATATTTTTGTACGTACCACTTACTTGCCTACTTTCAAAAAAAATTAGGGTACAGTAAAATACATTAATAACAACACAAGGTGTGGGGGGGGAAATAGTTGTACTCAAGAATCTAGGCCAAAGGCAGCTGATTCCTTTGAATACAGAATTGTAACACAGCTGGTAGTCAAGGATGTAGTAAATGGCAGTAAATAACAGTTCTCATTATCTCGTATTGGGAGAAATATTTATCCAAGCTTTTCTCTAACAGTAGATCATAAGAATTGATCCCGCAGATAATTCTTTATGGAAGTAACATTAAATATTCTTTTCAAACAGCAGCTTTAGAAAAGAGGGAGAGATATCCTTTGTTCATCTGATCAGTTCTTTATATTAATGTTTGATAATGGTCATATTATTAAATTTATAAATATAGTTCTTTGGAGACCTCTTTCACCTTTATTAGGTAAAACGTAAATTTAAATAAATACAAGCATTTGTAGCTTAAGCTGTTATGACATGATTTGACCTTATAGTGATCCAATCCATTTTAGGTCATGGGTTTTATTTATTTATTTATTTATTTGGTATAAAAGCACTGAGATGGAAAGCAACATTAAAATGGAAAAAAATATCATTGTTTACCAAGATGAACAGTATGAAATGAAGTAAAAAAACCCAAGTTCTTATTCTGACTCTACTACTAACCATCCTGTGCCATTGGGCAAGTTAACTTATCCCTCTGAGTCTTTTTCTTTATAAATATTAAAAAGCTTTGAAATCCACTTCTTTTCTCTGAAATTTTCTAAATTTTATGATTGAATTTTTAAAATAGATGGTAGTAATATTCAGCTAAAATTTTCATTTTCAAAATGTCCTTTAAAAATCTGCAGGCCCCTGGTTGGCTTGGTTGTAGAGCAGTGACTCTTGATCTTGGGACTTGTAAGTTCAAGCCCCACATTGGGTGTAGAGATAACTCAAAGTAAAATAAAAAAATAAAATCTTTAGAAAAAAAGAATATAAAAATCATATAAGGCACACTGTATTTTATGGCAGCGTAGATTTATTTTAGCATACATTTTGTAAGAGTACATGTTCTAGTTTAGTTCTAAGTATGCAGGGTGAGGTGGGAAGCATTGATACTTAAATAGTCTGTATTAATTCCTGGGAATGTTTATATCTCTTTTTAAGATGCCAACTGAGCCATTAAAGACATGATTACAAAGAGTTATAATGAATGTATTTAGAACAGTAACTCTGGAATGGATTTGCATTTTATACACATACAGTGCTTGTGTCTTCAGAGGAGCAAATCTGAATTCTGAATTTTATTCATATACATAGACCTCTAAGGTTTAAGAATTCTAACTGGGAAATTAGTGAAACAGGAGTTTTGAGTTAGAATTGTACTTAATACTGTCCTGAAAATAAAGAGAAATAAATTCTACACAGAGGTAGGTAAGATGCTCTAAGAGTTCTATTTCTTCATGATTTACATGACTAATATTTTATATTAAAAATAAAAATACGGGACGCCTGGGTGGCTCAGTTGGTTAAGCAGCTGCCTTCGGCTCAGGTCATGATCTCAGCGTCCTGGGATCGAGTCCCACATCGGGCTCCTTGCTCGACAGGGAGCCTGCTTCTCCCTCTTCCTCTGCCTGCCACTCTGCCTGTGCTCACTCTCTCTCTCTCTGACAAATAAATAAATAAATAAAGATCTTTTTAAAAAATAAATAAATAAAAATAAAATTAAACTAGTATTTCTAGCTTCTCTTGACACACATATACATACATATAAAAATGTAGCAATTCCTTTTGTAACACTGATTCTAAAAGCAAATTAATTGGGTATCTTTTTTGAATTTACTATCCTTTATATTTGAATTTCAGAAAAAAAATTGTACCTTATTTTTCAGAAAAATTTTTCCATCTTTCTTATAGAAATATGGTGCCTTTTTAAAAAAAATTTCATTTCTTTTCAGCGTAACAGAATTCATACTTTTTGCACCATACCCAGTGCTCCATGCAATGCGTGCCCTCCATAATACCTACCACCTGGCTCCCCCAACCTCCCAACCCCCTGCCCCTTCAAAACCCTCAGGTTGTTTTTCAGAGTCCCTAGTCTCTCATGGTTCATCTCCACCTCCAATTTCCCTCAACTCCCTTCTCCTCTCCACCTCCCCATGTCCTCCGTGTTATTTGTTATGCTCCGCAAATAAGTGAAACCATATGATAATTGACTCTCTCTGCTTGACTTATTTCACTCAGCATAATCTCTTCCAGTCCCGTCCATGTTGCTATAAAAGTCGGGTATTCATCCTTTCTGATGGAGGCATAATACTCCATAGTGTATATGGACCACATCTTCCTTATCCATTCGTC